>OU452228.1:13156932-13443169 GCA_911728455.2 Marthasterias glacialis | reverse complement strand
CAGTGAAGTTAACTACTCATGTGAACATGCCCATTATGGGCTATGGGAAATTTAAGAGACCACGCAAGATAATCGGCTTGGAAGCAACTTGCGAGTTGAAAAATCATTTGGTTGGGGAGCTTCAGAGGGACTGGACAACATTAGCTTTGGGCCCAATTTGAGATGTAAAAAACCATCAGCTTAGGAACAATTTCAGTCATTAGACTGCTACCTGGGAGGTAATGAGTCAATGCTATATAATGAAACATTTTACATACCCATTCCAGTAATGAGGAGAGCTTGAAGCTTATGAGTTCTGCAACCCTGTAGGATGTTCCTTACTGAAGAGCCATCAGCCAGGGGTGGTTGAGAGGCATATGCCAGGGGGGATTGGTGATCACTGATCTATCCAGAGAGCCATCAAATGTTGAAAAATATCTTCGCTGGAGACCTCCTGGTGGAGCAACTGGTGTATTTCCTTTGCCCATGTTTTTGCACATTGTCTTCTTGAAGCACCTTGATGTTTCTCAAGCATGTTGATGCTTTTCACATGTATCTATTAATGAAACATAAAAAACACCCAATCCTTCAGTAAAGCCATCAAATTTTAGGAACATTAAATCTCGCTGTAGAAGAGATTTACAACACTCCACGACATTTGCATTCGACAGAACATCGAAGTTTTATTAAAATTTCTTTCATTTGCCCCTGAAAAAAAAATCATTCAAAAGTTGGTAATAGTTGCAAATAAATTTGTTTGGATTTGCCTCCAACCTTGCTAGCAATTACATCAAAATTTGTTAGAAACTGTGTCAAACTTTGCTAGAAATTGCGTCAAACTTTGCTAAAAATTGATTCAAAATTTGGTTGACATTGCGCCAACTTTTCTACAAACTTTGCAATAAATTTCTTCAAACTTTGCTAGAAATTGCTTCAAACTTTGGATGAATTTGCTTCAAAATTTGGATGAAACTGTGTCAAACTGTGCTGAAAAATGCTTCAAACTTATTTAGAAATTTCATCAAAATTTGGTTAAAACTGCACAAGATTTTCTAAACAAACTGTTTAGATTTCCTTAAAATTATCTTACAATTTTCCTTTAGTTTTGTTACAAGTTTTCCCATAAGCTGTCAAAGGTTTTGTGGGGCTAACTTGGACCCTACATCTGCCATGTAATGTCCAAATGTTACACAAGCATTGTAGTGTAGGGTCCATGGCTAAGGATGTCAAAATCCTTCGCCACACTACTTAGACTAACCCTTGCTCTATGGACTAACTGAGCATCAGTATCATCTGACTTAAAGTATTACCACCCCCACTTTCCCCAGTGGTATAACCAGAATTTTCAATTTGGAGGGGGGGGCACAAGCAGGGGGAAACACATAATTTGGGGGCTATTTAAATATTTCTCACCATTTATGTGTGTATTTTTTCGATCTAATTTGGGGAGTACGAGGAGGGGGCATGAGGAGGGGGAGGCACGAGGAGGGGCAGGGTTGGGTGGGGGGCTCGAGGAGGGGAAGGGCTCCTGTCCATATGAATTTGTCTTGCACAAAATTGTATTACTATATTTCCCACACAAAATGCATCCTCCACGTACAAAGTAAAAATGCACGCTCTCACACAGCGCGCGCGGCCCCCCACACAGCACTGTCACAAACAAGGCCAATACCATTGTGCCGACGGGGAGGTTCTAGCGATTGGGTAAAATGAGGGGAGAAACAATAAACGGAATAATTTTAGCCAATAACGTTTTCATTCCTTTGTTAACAATAAGTTTAGCACCAAACGGTTCATTTAATTCATCTTAAGTGAAATGTAATTAACATGTTAAAAATTGCACAGAACAATAATGCATAAATAACTCAATCTTTCTCTACAAGGAATCTTTGTTTACCATAGCTTTCATATTAGCAGAAATTTAACCTTTTGAAGTAATTCATTTGTATTACATTATTGAACAACATTTAAAAAGATTAAAACATCCTACAATCAAGTGAATTGATTGTCCTGCAGGAATTTTTCAAAAGAACTAATGAAAACATTTTAACAAATTCTTGAACTTGAAAACAGTGATATTCTTCGTTTATAGATTAAAACTTTGAGAACATACAATTAACAAATTTTATAAAAACAGCAGGCATACAATCATATTTGAAATTACCATTGATCAAGTAACTCATTTTCACTAGTCTTATTGGAAAACAGAGTGTAAAAACATATGGGCCTTGTGGGAGCCTATACAATTTTCATTTTGTTACTTTTCTCAAATCTGTTCTTCATTCTCATGTAGTCTCTCTCCAATAATGTCCAATCTCCAAAGTTTAGCTGTAGGCCGTTTATCATCTTTCACAAACCACCCACTTCGACTTTGAGGTACCACATCCTCCCCTTTATAGCTGGCGATAATCAGGTTTTGGGTTCTTCCGTAATTCCATCTAAAGAAAAAATAACATGAACACAACAAAATTACTGGTATACAAATAAAATTTACTTATCACCTTATGATACAAAATTGAATAAAAGATTTGTTCATTATGCTTGTTCCGCAATGAAATTTGTTAAGCCTAAGCCTATTAAATCCTAAGGCTAAGCTCAGTAGTCCATACATAATGTTACTTGAAATATGGCCTGAAACAACTAATTCTCTCGATATGAATTCAGTTTTAAAGGTTAATGGATTTGTCTTCAATTGAAAATACATGAGGGGAAATTTGTTGTGTTTGGCAGCAAAAGTGTGGTGGCTGCATGGTAATTATATTTTTATATAAATGAAAAACTCAAATAAATAATGACCCTGACCCTCAAGTTAGTTTGTTGAAAAGAAATAGGAAGTGTACACAATTTTCTGGAAATAGACACAAAATGTGAATTGTTATTCCATAAATTATTATCACAGTCATCAATAACAGAAACAACTAACGGTCATGACGGTTGTGCGCTCTTGATAAAGTGCGTGTTAAAAGTAGGTCATACCCAAAGCGAAATGGAATGGTCAAACAAAACTTTTCAGGCTCACTGTGCAAGCTTGTGGACTGCAGACCAAACTCTGTACCGTATTTCTTTTACTCTTACTAAAGATTAAGGAACATCAATAACCAAATGAATATCAAAATATAATCTATAAGTTTTCAGCTTTCTTACCATATAACTAAATATACAATTGGTAGACTCAACGAGGAGAAACTTACCTAAATACGGAGAGCTACTACCAAAGTACCATGTCTGTCACTTAGTCAGTGCAGTTTTATCACGAAACGTGTGTGATCAATAGGCGGTTTTACGTTTCTAAAATAAGTTTTGGTTGGTCAAGAAATAGTTATCGTCAAAGTGCCGGTGGTTAATGTTGACCAATCGCAATGTGTTTTGGAATAGTAATAGGCAAGGCTTGGTAATTTCGTATCCCGCGCGAACGGAACGTTTCGTCACAATGGTTGCCGAGTTACAAGAGAACATGCAGCATGATTGCGAGATATTTCGAGGGCGCATTTTGTGCTTTGCACGCGGGAGTATGGGCAGAGGAAAACGGTTTTCTTTTTAACTTTGACGAAATGCCGGGGACAAATATATTTAAAAAAACAACCAATTTATATGATAGAATAGTGTACAAATCAAACTGTCTGAAGGAGAACGAACGAAAATGATAGCATAAGCGGTTGATTTGTTATGACAAGATCTTTTCAAAAAAGTGGCCTTTATTTCCCCCTTTTTGTCGTTTTGCGCTCGCGCGCTGTGTGTGTGGCCGCGCAGTTCGTTAAGTTCCCCAAGGGAATTCATATGCCCCCCCCTCCCCCCCCCCCCACACACACACACACACTCACAGGCTAAGCTGCAAATATCTATCTCTAAATTATGAAAAACTATATAACATTTGGTATGGTTTTCCCTTTTAAACAACTGTACAACTGCAATAATCTGGATATATTTTCAAGTCACGTGACGTGTGTTTCATAGTTGCCGCCACGCCGCACAGTGAAGCCTTATGTTTGCTTCATTTTTACCGTTTGAAAGCTCACATTCACTGTAAGGGTTCTTTCAAGGGATGCTATAAGTAATGCTTAACTCACTTTGTTCACTTTGCTGTAGTTTCGTCGCTCGAATTGGCTCTAAAATGTAGAATAACTGAGTAGAAGATTTTTGTCTTTTGATGTCCGCCATTTTTTTCTTCCATGAGAGCGCCAAAACATCCGGGGAACCTCAGTGAAAATTTGCATATCAAAGCAACACCGTAATGGCAATGATACGATGTTTTATAAGAAAGACTTTTAACGTAAAAGAGAAGGGGTATGCAAAATAAAGATTTATTGTAACAAATTTGGGCTTTTAGTTAAAATAAGCTTTTTGAAAAAGGATTTCAATCATTATGGAGACTTTTTAAAAGACGGTTGAGGAAGAAACAGCCACCCCTTCAAAAACATCCCCACTGAAAAATGGATCAAACATTGAAACAAGCCTTTTTCCAGATTAAGAGAATGATTTTCGCTAAAAATAGATTAGGAGAATTTGACAAATAAGTACTTTTCCAAGTGTTAACCCAAGTAAAAGCTTACAATTTCTCCCTACCTCAAGCAAAGACTATAAAGACTATAAAAAACTTACTGTTATCATTATGCATAGAAGTTACGTTTTGAAAATGTTGTTCTGAGACAATTTGTGAATGACTAGATTTGTATTGTACACCTAAAAACAGTTTATACAGAAATCAGGATAGATACCATTTATTACAACGCAGATTGTTATTTGTTTCTGGTTTTAGTAAATGTCTTAATTTCCACGTCTTACGCCCCCTCCCAATTCTAACCCCATTCTGTTGTTGACTTCAAATTTGTTCTTAATTGGTTTATCTTGTACAAATAAATTATGTTTTATTTTTATTTATTATTTAGTTTTCCATCTTGACTCCCATATCCTCCCACCCCCTCCCCATTTTGCCTACCCTCTCATGTTGCTACCATCCTGTCACCCCCCTCCCCCATCAACCTCAAAAACTTTTTACAGAATACAAAATGAAGACAACAATTGCAATGGAGGTGTTCAAAATCATTAAATAAATTAATCAGCATTTTTGTGGCCATCCACCACCCCCCTTTCTCCTCCTCTTCAGGGCTGGTTGTTTGACACATTGAATGGTATTTAAGTCACATAAGTGGGCATAAATTGGTTCAGGAAATGGACAGCCAAAGTAACAAGTCATTCTGTTTCCTTTACATTGTAAGCTTTTGCAAATTTATTCAACTAATTAGTGGCAGCTAGGGTCAAGTTAATTACACTTTTGTCTGACACATCAACAGCACCCTTAGTTTTCACAGGGGTGCTCTTCCGACCGACTTCCGCGGTGGAATGTTGATGGGTCAGAAAAGTTTTGAAAAATTGGTTGTTATCAGGTTTTACTGGTATTATATGAAGGTGTTGTAAACGTTATTTATGTCCAATGGGTAAAGCTGCCCTATAGTGCAAGAAATTGCAAGTGGTATAGCTGGGACTGCAGCCCAGGGGTCTTTGGTGCCCGTGTATTGGTCTGGGCGGTTGTGTGTGCCCAGGGTCTTTGTGCCCAATTGTTTACCTGGGGGTGTACCCAGTGCATGTGTTGGTGTTTTTTTGCCGGTTTGCCCAAAACAATTGGTATCCGGTGTTTGTTTTCTTGAAATAAAACAAAACCTCCCCTTTTGGCTGTGACATTTGTCACTAATCGAAGAAACTGGTGTTTTTGGTTTATTATTACGAACTCTGAGTATAATATGTTAATATTACAAATAATATTCTTATCCCAGATGCAAACATTAACATCTAATATATGTCGGAACATATAGGTGTGTCACCATCACTTTATGAGGCATAAAGTATAAAATAATGATGTAAGCGTCTTGCAACCGACCTCATCCTGACAACAATCCAAGCATACTTACTGAAAAGACCACCAAGCCTCAATTTCATGGCTCTGCTCACTGTCTATTTCTGCGCTTACAGTCACCATTCTGCACTACCAGGATTCATCCTGATAACAATCCGAGCATACTTACTGAAAAGACCACCAAGCCTCAATTTCATGGCTCTGCTTACAGCTGATTTCTGCGCTTACAGTCACCATTCTGCACTACCAGGATTCATCCTGATAACAATCCGGGCATACTTACTGAAAAGACCACCAAGCCTCACTTTCATGGCTCTGCTCACTGTCGATTTCTGCGCTTACAGTCACCATTCTCCACTACCAGTTTTTATATTTCATCTGTTAGACTAACACGGCTATCCCTGTTATACACACAATAAAAACATTGCTAACATGTAAAATAAACATGGATAAAAAACATTGTTTAGTTTCAGTCTGAAAATTTACTGTTTACAAAGATAATAATAGAACCAGTTTTTCTGTGAAATATTCCCCTCTGAAACGCAGTCATATTCGAGAAAACTGTATCTGAACCCCCCTTAAAAAAAAGAAAAAAAATTTGCTGTTTTCGGTTTTAACAATCAAAATTAAGGATATGTTAACATGCTGAAAAGTGTGCACGGTTTTCACTATTTTCTCCAGACTCAGACGATAGATTGAGCCCAAATTTTCACGTTTGTTTGTTGTATGCAAGACAAAGTAAGAACACTGCGCTATCAGCTTTACCAATCCTGTATAGTGCATTTAAGTGAAGCTGTTTCTGCTACTGCAAGAGTAAATTGTTAACCTTTGTTCCAGTTGTTTTGCAGTTCTAGGTATTTGAAGAGCCACAACAACTCCCAAGAAAATTTTACATGGTGCTTCTGCAAACCTCTCTAGCTAAGTGACATAAGATCTCACTTTGAGTTCTACCTAATGTATCATTGTAGCAATCCATTTCTTTTCCGAAATGATAAAAGACATTTTTAGTGTTTTATATATAGACCTAATGCGTTCACTTCCATCTTTGAGGTCTAAAGATCATTATCTGTGAGGTCTAAAGATCATGATCTTTGAGGTCTAAAGATCATGATCTTTGAGGTCTAAAGATCATGATCTTTGAGGTCTAAAGATCATGATCTTTGAGGTCTAAAGATCATAATCTTTGAGGTCTAAAGATCATGATCTTTGAGGTATAAAGATCATGATCTTTGAGGTCTAAAGATCATGATCTTTGAGGTCTAAAGATCATGATCTTTGAGGTCTAAAGATCATGATCTTTGAGGTCTAAAGACCATGATCTTTGAGGTCTGAAGATCATGATCTTTGAGGTCTAAAGATCATGATCTGTGAGGTCTAAAGATCATGATATTTGAGGTCTAAAGATCATGATCTTTGAGGTCTAAAGATCATGATCTTTGAGGTCTAAAGATCATGATCTTTGAGGTCTAAAGGTCATGATCTTTGAGGTCTAAAGGTCATGATCTTTGAGGTCTAAAGATCATGATCTTTGAGGTCTAAAGATCATGATCTTTGAGGTCTAAAGATCATGATCTTTGAGGTCTAAAGATCATAATCTTTGAGGTCTAAAGATCATGATCTTTGAGGTCTAAAGATCATGATCTTTGAGGTCTAAAGATCATGATCTTTGAGGTCTGAAGATCATGATCTTTGAGGTCTGAAGATCATGATCTTTGAGGTCTGAAGATCATGATCTATGAGGTCTAAAGATCATGATCTTTGAGGTCTAAAGATCATGATCTTTGAGGTCTAAAGATCATGATCTTTGAGGTCTGAAGATCATGATCTTTGAGGTCTAAAGATCATGATCTTTGAGGTCTAAAGATCATGATCTTTGAGGTCTAAAGATCATGATCTTTGAGGTCTAAAGATCATGATCTTTGAGGTCTAAAGATCATGATCTTTGAGGTCTAAAGATCATGATCTTTGAGGTCTGAAGATCATGATCTTTGAGGTCTAAAGATCATGATCTTTGAGGTCTAAAGATCATGATCTTTGAGGTCTAAAGATCATGATCTTTGAGGTCTGAAGATCATGATCTTTGAGGTCTGAAGATCATGATCTTTGAGGTCTGAAGATCATGATCTATGAGGTCTAAAGATCATGATCTTTGAGGTCTAAAGATCATGATCTTTGAGGTCTAAAGATCATGATCTTTGAGGTCTGAAGATCATGATCTTTGAGGTCTAAAGATCATGATCTTTGAGGTCTAAAGATCATGATCTTTGAGGTCTGAAGATCATGATCTTTGAGGTCTAAAGATCATGATCTTTGAGGTCTAAAGATCATGATCTTTGAGGTCTAAAGATCATGATCTTTGAGGTCTAAAGATCATGATCTATGAGGTCTAAAGATCATGATCTTTGAGGTCTAAAGATCATGATCTATGAGGTCTAAAGATCATGATCTTTGAGGTCTAAAGATCATGATCTATGAGGTCTAAAGATCATGATCTTTGAGGTCTAAAGATCATGATCTTTGAGGTCTAAAGATCATGATCTTTGAGGTCTAAAGATCATGATCTTTGAGGTCTAAAGATCATGTCACACAGGGGAATTTTTATAGGTGCAACTTGGAGCCAACCAACTGCACTGCACGCAAATGGAACACTTCAGTAAACAAGCAAAACAGACATTCATCTAGCTGTAACTTACCATCTACAAGAAAATATTGAAAAAACTGAAATGTGAATGACTTTTCCTAGTGGAGATTGCCTGGAACTGGTTGCCTGTAAATTGTCTCGTGTGACATGGCCTTAACGTAGCATTGAACGTGCATTATACCTGTTCTGACCCCTGCGCAAGGGTGTCCTTTACAGTATTAAATGCTTATAGTGACGTCACACGCATAAATTCTATTGAATTGGATGTGTAGTTTGTTTTGTAACACTGTTTGAAATTTACAACCAAAAAAAGGAGTTTAAAATTACACGATTAATCAATAAGTATAGCTATTCTGAACTTTTTAAGGTTTGTGTAAATAAGTAGTTTGATTTTATTAGGTTATTCCAAACAAAATATTATCAAAAAAACCTATTTTCATTTTTGGTTTTAGGTGCTGCAGAGTATGACTTAGTGGTAAAAATCTTTTTTGTGTTGTGGGCAAAACATCATTTGTGAAATGTTTTGCTAATGCTTTCTTTCATCAAAAGGCATCTTTTTTTAATTGAAGATTAAGATGCTCTTTGGTGCTTTCTCAACCTTTCTGGGTTACATTTTCAGGCAAAGTAATATGAACTTAACATGTTTCTCTCCCTTGTATTTATGTTCTCTTTTTGGAAGAAAACAAAAAATCTGTTGGCAAAAATAAGGGACATTTTGCACCTCCTTAATCGGATTGTTTGTACAATTCAATTGAATTTAGTTAATAGAGGGTATTCATAGCCGTTTTCCTACAGTAAACTTACGGTCGTTTTGACCTCTTTGAGGGCGCTGTTGTACATATCTCCATGGGACTCATGACGTCAGACACACAAGGTCTATTGAAATTAATAATGGGGAATTTTAGCAGCCAGCAAGTTGGCAATCTGGCTTCCATATACCCGCCCAAAGAAAATACTGTTGCCATTGCCCCAGTTCGTATCAAATTTAACCAAACTTCAAAATTTCAAACAAGATGCAAGGTCTCACCCTTTGTCTTTTTGGCTGAATTGAAACCCATGTTATTGTACCATATTTTGGATACAAGGATATCCCTGTTTAAAGTGCAACTGAAAACAAAATGAAAGGCACAACCCTTTAGATTTGTTGAAATGATTATACCATGATTTAACACCAGATTATTACCGCTTGTGTTACGTGTTCATTCAAAATCAAACTTAAACAAATATTCAAGGGTTGGCTCAGCCGAAACGTTTTTCAATCAAATTAAACCCCCGAAATGAAACTGTTTTGGGATAAACGCCATCAAATTAAACAAGTTCATCTGGTACCTCATAAGCCACAGCACAATAATTATGAATAATGATCAACCAGGATACACACAGAAATACATTTTTTAGGGTTTAATGTACATCAAATATCTTGCTGTTCTCCCATTTCTAGCTGGTCTGTTCACTTGACATCAACTACATGGTTCTTCACTTTCCATCAAGTACCTGGTTAATAATACTTATTAAAAACTCTGGCATACTCTGCCTTTGGTTTCCATTAAATTAAATATTGTACACAGAATAATTTGTTCATTTACAAAACAAAACAAAACAAAAATGCTATACAAAAAAACGGGGAAAGATCGGATAAACATATGGTCCCTTTCCAACATTCTCAATGTTTTAGATTAAATATCGCAAATTTTCTATCCCACCATATTAGAACAAAACCAAGGACACACATTGATTAACAGTTGATTAAATTGCATGATATACGGTTTTAAACCATTTTTTCTTTCCTCCCCCCCCCCCAGAAAAAATCCACCCTAGACTAAGTGTCTACATATAATCGTCCTGACTAGTTGTACATATACAGCTCTGTAATCTGTCATACATAAAACATCGTAATTACTTTAGGATTAAAAAAATGTATATTGCCATCACAAAAGTACATAATAACGTCTCATATAAAACAATATCTATGGATACTTGATTAAAATACCATCACTGTCACCCACTTGTCATAAAGCCCCTTCTTTCTTGGCACTAATGTCACAGCGAAGCAAATCAAAAGAGACGTCAAAAATGGAGATTCCCTGTAAAACATTTGCAAAACATTTCAGCACAAGTTCAACTACAGTGATTCCTTCTTTGTATGATGTCAAATTGCCCATATGCACAAGCACGATCTTAAATATATACCGCAATGCATCTGGGGAAACCGAGTACGGCTAAAAGAGAAATCAAGACGCCAAGATGGACGCCGTGCTGTAGTTTACATGTAACTATGCCAGGTTTTACGTGTTGTATACTGTATTGCTTCAAGATCAGCGGGCCATGCTGGTTGCCGATGTTGGTTGGACTCGGAATTCACCCAGAATCATTTCCGCTTCCATCATTTCTGGTCATACGCCCTGGGACTTGCATATGGGCTACTGGCTTCGCATTTGCCTTCACTGCAAATTAGCATTTAAATTAGCATTTAAAAACCGACAACTTCAAGTTGAAAAAACCTGTTTTGGACAGGCCATTGGGTTCTAATATAACACATTTTTTTGTATAAGCTTTAGAACACAAACATATAACATATAAATATATTATGTATTCTGTGTATGATGAAGTACAAGTATGATAGACTGGTGGAGTATGATTTGCACAATTTATACTTAAGCTACATAATATAATCATTCAATTTAAAGTCCCTTGCTCTGAACAAAACGATTTACAGGTAAGGGTAGCGAACATAATAGTCTTCTGAGGCTAGGGCAGACATAAGCCATGTTTGTAACAATTCTAATATACTTCCTCTTATCCACTTTACATAAAGCCCAGCTACCTCAACAGAAAGTTCATATTGAAAATCAAGAGACTATTTCAAGAGTTGCAGAACACTAAACTCTGAAAATATGGGGCAAAACGTCAAAATGTTGCAACAAAATCTGAGACAAAGTCTGAGTGTTGCAAATCATCCAAGAAAATAATAACAATAAAAATAAACTGTGTTAAGTTTAAGACATTTGTGTCATGAGTTATTACATCATTTAAGGCATTTCCTCAACTTTGACTTAAAATGTAAAATGTAGTCACAGAATCAACAACAACAGAATATTGTTTTTATGCAAGTTTTAATGAAGTTTAAACATTTTTTTTTCTTAAAGCATGTGACATGTCGTGGCCAAGCAGTTTAGTGCTGAAGTTCTGGCAGTTTCAAATCCCAGTCATTGCTCTGGTGTCCGAACCAAATGATTGAATTAAGTACATTCAGTTTGGCTCTATTGAGAGTGAAACTCTTTTTGAGTGAAATTGGAGCAAATTTCACTCTGATTCAAGTTGAAAATACCCATCTTTCACTGTAACGAAACCTTGCCCGAGTGGTGTCAGTTTGGCTCTACTGAGAGTGAAACTCTTTTTGAGTGAAATTGGAGCAAATTTCACTCTGATTCAAGTTGAAAATACCCATCTTTCACTGTAACGAAACCTTGCCCGAGTGGTGTCAGTTTGGCTCTACTGAGAGTGAAACTCTTTTTGAGTGAAATTGGAGCAAAGTTCAATCTGATTCAAGTTGAAAAAAACAATCTTTCACTGTAAAAAAAGAGTTGTCCACCATATGGACCTTTGCAAGAGTGGTATGATAGGACAAAACAAGTGGTTTTTCACTCTTTTACATTTGGAGAGTGACATGAACCCCAATTTTTTTTTACATAAATAAATAAATAAAATAACAAATTATATGATTTTTAGTCAATCCCTACTTACACCTGTATATGATAAGCACAATTAATTAAAATTAGCGTAATGATGTGTTTTGAGATATTTCATATCCTTATTAACATGGACAACTAAGAATAAGTGTCAAAATACCCATTGTTGTGTTGTGGCTGTTTGTTTGTTTGTTTGTTTGTTTGTTTGTTTGTTTGTTTGTTTGTTTGTTTGTTTGTTTGTTTGTTTGTTTGTTTGTTTGTTTGTTCTTGTTTTTTGCAAGCATGGACATTTTGGTGCAAGATTTGCTTTCTAACAGGTTCTACATATTCAGCCAAATTAGTTGATTCTTAATGTGAAAGCCTACTTGGTATTAAAGTTGGTACTGATAGAATTATCCTGAGATATAGTCCTGTCCAAAGTGCAGTTATCTTCAAGATATTGCGCTTGATTCCAGCATGATTGAAATTGCAATGATCACACTCAATGCTTATTTTCTGCAAACAAACTAAAATGTTTGACTCCAGGCTCATTTTCATAAATTTGATAAGTGAAACAGTGAGCTACAAGAATCTCGGTAGTCAGAGTACCCGACCAAGATAGGAGCATGATTCAAATTAAATTTATCAAACTAGGACCAAAAGAACAACAAAGTATAATGATAAATAAATATAAAGTAATAAACCACAAGGGAAGTTGACTGGGTAAATAAATTGAACTCACTTTTTGGGGTGAACAAAGAAAAATTGACTAGAATGGGTTGTAAACGTGTGACATCCAGATTAAGGTGTCCCCGCTCTACCAACTGAGCTATCTAGCCCTATGATGGCGGTCTCCCACCTTAAGGTGATCCTTGTCCTGACGCTTCCCAGGTTGTGTCGTAGACTTGGGTGTGGTCTCTGGTTATATGGCAGTTTCAGGTCCTGTATGGCTTCTGGCTGGCACCTCGAACAAAGATATTGACAAAAATAGGGAGACCGCCAACATTAGGGCTGGATAGCTCAGTTGGTAGAGTGCCGGCATGTTTATCCAGAGGTCACAGGTTCAAATCCCATTCTAGTCAATTTTTCTTTGTTAACCCAAAAATTGAAAAAATAAATAACCGTTAAAACAAGAGGAAATAAAGAAGAGAGCATCAGCTGCGACAAACGTTTATTTAAAGGTGGGTTTTATACGCAAACTATGTCCTCTAAAGCTTCACAGAGTTTGCAAGAATTACAAAATATCTTACCCTGTGCAAAGGAACAATTGAATGCACATTAGAATGGGAGAATTTTGCAACCCTGGGTGGCATCAAACTTAAAGGGTAATATCCATTGCTCTTGAAACTGTGTGCATACCCAGAAAAACAAGCACAATGGAAAATTACCTGGTCTGTCTGCTGCCATCTAGTGTCCCGAGTCTCCCATTGACCACAAAATGACAACAACTGGCAGTCCATAGACCCTTCTCAGATAGATGATGTCACCATTTTATCGCTCCCCATGCTGGGGCACTTACATGTGCACATCAGGCACACACGTTACCAGAACTGCGTGTACATGCTCTTCCAAACAACGCTGGATGGCACTACGCGTACGTATCCTACACGTGCATAGTATTTCCAGTATGGCGGACCTACGCCGTAGCTGTAGAAATGTGACATCAGTGAGAAGGCTCTAATGGGATTGAGAAAGAGCAAACATTGACTTATTTTAACATCCAGTACAGCACTGGGCGAGAAAGCATCTTGTCAAAGTATCAAGAACATAAATTCTTGACGTGAATTAGTTCTCCCAGTGAAATCATTTTCTTGCAGTGTTCTTATCTTTAGTTGAACACCTTGTCTTTGAATTTGTGAAAAGGGGGACTGTTCTAAATTGTTCGTTATCCATTTTCACTACAGTGAAAACTGGTGGTAGCAGTTTTACCCTCACTACCAATGCTGTACCTTATATTGATTCAAAGAGAGTAAGCATTTGAGAACCTATCTTCTATCCGATTATCAATGCATACAGACTAGCTTAATGTAACCTAACCCTTAGTCATTACCTAGACTCAACATTTAATAATATGCTTCTGTATCAGTCTGCTATCTAAATGTACGGAAAAGTATGCAAATGTGAAGAGGCAAAACGATAAATGTTCCTGCGCATGCAGATGGGGGATGCATTCTACACAAAAAGAAACATTGCCATGACCAGCATGGCAATATGTACCTACCATCTGAAGTTTAGATAATCAATATGTATACTATGGTAATATTCACATCTTAGCCTGTAAGTTTACAAGTGTGTGTCCACACATATACAGGCAGTGATCACCAAATCAGAGTACAATAATGAGTTTAATAGGATAAAAATATGTTAGGTTTTCTTCTTCTCTGAAAAAGTTTAGACTACAACTTACAATGGGGAGCCAATTTGATTGACTTGCTCTGCGCACACAATTTTGCTTAATAGTAGAAATAGGTTACCAGCTGAAATATGTTGTTGGTGAGTGAGTTTGTGTGTGGCACAATACCACCATAACCCAGGCCCTACATCGTTCAGACTTGCTCTAGTGATTATCTGATGTTCATAGGGAATGCTATGACCAGGTTTTTCTTGTCGGTTTTTCCCGCAAGAAGCTACAAGTCTCTCGACAGGTTAATTGGTCTCAATGTAAATACCTTTTAGGAATTAATGTCAACTTACACACAGACATAATGGAGAAAGAAGTGGGCATCAACGAGCAAGTTCGATCATGGGCCATAGTTAACCATTGCTCGGTTAACTCTGATCGAACCCATGCTAGTTGACGATGGTTAGAACTAGTCCAGGTGACTATTCGCCATCAGCCTGTGGAGGTTTGTCGCATCACTGGTTACCTATAGCTGTTTCATAAGCACAGTGCCGAAGAGACCAGTTATCAGGAAAGTGATAACGCTGATTTCATCGTTTTCTCGTGGTCGCATTGACGTGACATGACTAGAGTCGTTCACACTTCAACTTAAGTGCGCATGCGCTACGTACGTCACTAACCAACCACGAGTTAACCATTGGTCCTTGATCGAACTTGCTCAATCCTATGCATGCAACCAATACATGAGTGTGTGTATGTGTGTATGTGTAATGCATCGAGTTACAAACAGAACAGACCATTACATAGCGGAATATCACTGAATATAAACGAGCGGTCACAAACTCTGTAATCGATTGGCTACCAAATTCTACCAAAACTTTAACGCAATTATGTAACAAGCAGTTGAAGTCCATGACTGTATGATATGTAATTATCACGAACTATACGTTTACCAGCTGAACCACTTAACGAGTATTGCGCAAACAAGACATTTTTTTGCAGGGGGTACAAAAGCCAACAAACTTGAAAGTTATATTTCCACAGATTATCAGCTGCCGAGATGGGGTCCTATTTCATGACTAAAGTCACTCATACAGGTTGAATTCAATCAAATTTGTTTGAAATCTGGCTTCTTCCAGTTAAAAAAATTCTTAAATTAATGACGCCATTTTATTTTTACCAGTGCAAGCAAACTTTTGCAACAGAGGCACGTGATCAATATGCAAATTAGATTTTCGATCATAGGTCAATCGAGCACTGTGTGTAATGGTCTACACTGTTTCAAACAATGTTCCCAACAAACTCAAACTAACGAATCACAGCTGTCACAGGAACTCTGGACATGTTTCCGAGGCTGTTTTCACCAGCATTTCCAAATAGCTAAAATAATACGCGTGAGTTCTTTCAAAAAAACAAAAAAAACTTCTCACTTGGACAAATAATAAGTGAGTAAAATCAGAATCATTATATTTCAAGCATGCACTCGTCTTGTCAAACTAAACATAGTTTTGCGGACATAACAACAAACTGCTTGGCCCAAAATGTGTTGTCCTCATTTGTGGAGTTGTAAAAGGTGGATAAGCAGCACAAGTCAAAGAAACAAATTGGTTCGTCGGGGAAGGAACTGAAGTCAAATTCTAGACAATCAGAGTCTTTCCCAAAAGGACAAGTACTATTTTTTATTAACAATTTGCAAGCCCTGAAAAGTTAAAAAATATTACGTGGAAAATATACTTCATTAGAGAACATCCTTGAGTACACCGAGTAGAAGAAAAAGGATTTAATGTTATATAAGTAGACTGATGTGATTCTAAGATGTATACATCTACTGATGGTCCAATGGTTCAATACAAATTCTTTGTACGTTCTACACAACCATGATCATATAAACTCATGTCACTTGGAGGCATCCTGTACGGACGTCTTGAGTCGCATCAATTGCACCAATTCGGAAGCTTGATCCAAGCCTTACTCATCGTCCTCTGCTATCCAGCGACTTGTATCAATGGAAAACTACATTCCAGTACCAAGGAGACTACCTTCATAATGCAGCTGGGGTAGGGATACAAAAAAAGCTTCATTAACATGCTCTCCAGCATCACTGCCTGTCCCTTCAGACTTGCCACAATAATAAGTGATTCGTACTGTCTTCTTTGCCCGCCGCTTCATTAGGAGTAGTCGCACTGAAGTCCTCATAGCCATCCCCACCACTTATTACCATCATACTTGACACGATGGCAGCCGTGGCAGATGCTCTTCGGTGTTCTAAATCCGGAGGGGCTAAACCTTTTGGCCGTTCAAACACCTGTTCGCTGATCTTCCTATGAGAGGCTGTGGACTTCCCTGATGGAATATCAACAGCTGTTAAGAATCTTACATGTCCAGTGTGACCCTGACCGGAGCCATTTGGGACGGCAATGTCACGTGCGGAGGTTGTCGTTGTGGTGATCTTGGGATGGGGGAGGGTGAGGACCACACCCGCACTGGTACCCACCCAGAGAAGTTCCTTGCAGATTAAGAGTGCAGTGATTCGGAGGCAGGCTGCTTTGTGCTGCCTGATAATAGCATCGGAGCCTGATAGTTAAAAGCAAAACAAAATTCTAAATAATTTATGCCACTGGGAAACCATCTTCGTAAAACAAAAACAGATAAGAATTACTTCAAAAATATATTTACAGTCGAGGAAAATTCATAATAATTCTTTTTTTTTAAATACCTTGTTTGTGAAATTTCATATAGAAAAAAAAGAGAATCTTTTGATCTCCGTTAACACAAACCCTTCTTTTGAAAGAAGTCACTTGTTTGCTTCCATGATTTTCCCTTAATAAAAAATCACTTAAATTTTTTAGAATAAATAATAACTTTTCATAAAGATTTTTTATGAGATTTCAAAAAGAAAAAACAAGAATCAACCTCGATAAACAAAAACCCTCCATTCAAAAAGGTCTCTTGATTGCTTCCATGATTTTTTCTTCATAAAAAAAAAAAACATGTTGCATTTGTTTTTAGGAACAAATAACAGCTGAAAAAACAGGGATCTCTACTCTACTTTGATATACATGAAAGTTTGACGCTGTTTGCCAAAAAAATTGAGCGTGACCTCCAACATATCAATCCAAAAAGAGGTCAACAATAATTCAAGTTTTGCCTCGCTGAGAATAAAATCTCAAAAGATTTGTGATAACACCATCAAACTAGTCCTTGAGACTTACCAGCTAACATCTTATAGACGGTCTGCGTAACGTCAACGTCACACAAGTTCTCGCATGTAGCCGCGTGGTAGAGTCTGACGACTGCTGTAGCCTGCAACGACACCCATACACCCAAGCCACTGCTAACGATGCAGTGCACAGTCTTCTGCGAGTCATTGTTGACTGAGAATTGATGCTGGTATCAAAAAAAAGAAAAAAGCGCAGAGGGAGAAAATAGTTAAGCGATTAACCTTTTTTTGTTTTACTCAGTTTATTTGATTTTTTTAATTTTTGTTTTTTGTTTACTGTTTACATTTTTTGTTCTGGTTTAATCTCTTTTTCAAGCTTTTGTTTATATTTTGTACGATAACTATGTATGTAATATCGCCATAGTTCAGCTGTTGGCTGTGATTGTTGATTATAAATAAACCATTTCAAATCAAATGAAAAAAATTTCGGGAAAATCAGAGTCTGCTCTAGATTTGGGTTTGTAAAGGAATTATTGACAAGTTTGTGTTTGCTACCTTTCCTATCCAACCTTCTTTATGAACACTTGCATATGCAAGAAAACATACAATCTGGCTGTACAAGTCTGGCCCGTATCAAAAATGAGTAAACAAGTCCAAAGAAGACTACATTTTTTTGTGAAATCAACTCTTCTTTTGAAATTTGATTTATACAAAATTCTTGAAAATAAAAACACTCATACCATTTTTTTATAAACATAATTTCAATTTCTATGTAAATCATATAACTTGTTAATTATCACTGAAACAAAATTTAAAACTTGGGATGAGGATGCTTCTTCAACCTCAATGAGTCTAGACTACATGCAGTACCAACTGAGAATCACGCACTAATTTGTGCAACCATTACATAGGTTTAATGATAACCTGAACGTCAGTTGGGCAACATTCTTAATTAGTTACAAGTAACAGGAAACTGAGGTCAAGTCTTAGTCTTGAGTTTTTTTTCATTGGTTTGTTAAATATATTTAACTTTCATATATTTCATCGCTAAATGTTACTTTCCCAACAATATACTTTCATCTTTATAGCCATGAAGTACATTAAACTAAAATAATTGTAGAAACAAAATCTTACACACTTAAAGCTCAATATGGTTGGGACCAACTTGGTCCCGGAGTTCAATTACACGCAAGACTTCCAAAGTCTGTTAATACCAATTCACTAAACCATTCCCCTCAACAAATAAACCAGAAATGTTCTTACCTCAACATTGAGTGTATTGGGATCAACCACCATAATGTTATTCTGACAGCCACACCACAGTTTACTACAGACAGATACCATTTTGCTGATAGGGGTGGTACTACTTCCGAGGGTCACTGTCAGGGGGTTCTTTGTGTCCCAGGCATGACCTAAATTTCAGATTGAAAGAAAGGGTCTTATCAGTTAGTTCTACATTTCCTTTATTGTTCCACTCAAAATAGAAAGTATACAAACTGCATAGTTGGTTTTTGGGCATTGTTTGAAGCGAAAACACTTTAAACAGAAACACTTTTGAAAGTGATTGGTTATGTTGAGCATGTTTCATAATTTCAAAATTACGCTGTATAAAAACTCAAATCCTTCAGAATCTATACCCTGGTTTGAATTGATCTTGATGGATTCAGCATTGCATAGCAAAACCAACACTACTTCACTCAAGGGTGTGCCACATCAATCTTACAAGAGTACACAGATTAGAGTTGCCATAGGGTATACGTTTCTAGACGATAGATGAGGGTCCCTTATGGAAGAATGCTGTAGGAGGAGCAAGGTCTGACCCTGGTTTTTTAACCAGTTGACACCGGATGATGTGAATACATGCAAAAGGTTACCCCCGCCGGAAAACGGAAGCTGTCTTAAGATGCCATTGTGTAATTTTTGACCATCGGACCGAAGGTCGCCCGGTCATTCAACTGCAGAGCACGCACAGACCATACACACGCCGTCTAGCGCTTCATCTCACCCACACAAGGACAAAAAAAGTTTGTGAATATATTCGCATTTTGTGGCCACTGAGAGGCAGTTTTTGTGTAATCCCCGATTATAGACCTTTGTCCTTTTGTTCCAAGAAGGGGATTACGAGGCATCGAGAGGCTTCCACCATTGTTCATTCTTTGTGTTTCAGCTGAATGGAGGTAAGTCAGAGTGAGCCGGCAATCAAGCCAAGCTTCGTGTTTAGTGCCACTTCTATGCCATAGGTAACAGCCGATGTTTTGCAATTCACACTGCGCGAATTTGACATTTTCTCAATCGAGAAACAAATTGGACGATCCAACAAAGAGAATCTTTATTGTCTTGGCATTGTCAAGTCAGGGTTTCTTAGTGCCAGCGGTACCCTCAAAGAAAAAAGATTCCAGCAATTCCACCCAAAAAAAAAAGGAATCCCGGCGGCAACTGGTTGAAGAAGTTTAGTCAATCAAACTTGATAGTTTCCGAGAAACAGATCACCGAACTAATTGCAATGTCATTGAACTAGCCATTTCTGACGACACTGTTGTAACTTAGATGAACGATTGTCAAGTTGTACTTCTAATGATCACCCAATCTAAACTATGGTTCAAACCATGGAGACATGACAAGGAGCAAGTTATAGTTAAACATAGTTTGACTAACTCTGATCAAACTCACAGTAGTCACTGATGGTTGGACTAGTCTAGTCCACTATTTCGCGACAAGCCTATCGAGGTTGGTCCCATCACTGGTTACCAATAGCCGTTTCATATGCACAGTGCAAAGTGGACTAGTTATCATAAAAAGTGATAACGCTGATTTTGCCGTTTTCTCATGGTCGCATGGATGTGACGTGACTAGAGTCGTTCGCACTTCAACTTCAGAGCGCATGCACTACATACGTCACTAACCAACAACTAGTTAACCATTGGTCCTTGATCAAACTTGCTCAAGGATGCAACAGGGGGTAAGACAGAGGATGAGTAAACATGAGGCGGGGACCAGAGAAGTTCTGCCTGTCCCCCATCCTAGATTTTGAAAATAACACTGACCTGGTTCTCTTCTGTACACAGTAAGGTCCCCGTTCGCTAGGGACACAAATACCTTGTTGTCAAGGTACAGGATGCACTGCACGGCAGCGGGATGACGGATCTTTGTTCGGCTCTTACGCGTCCGGATGTTGTCCGTACACTGGTAGATATGAATACTGAGATGAAGAGACATGACAAGACATTGATTGATAAGAATAATCTTACTACAGCTTAATGTCCCATCTGATCAACATAGAATTTAATGCTTAAGTGTATTGCGTACAGGCGGACAAATTTCATGACCGAGACTGAAACGCATCACTTTACTGTACATATATTGTGTCGATTGTATCAACCTTGCGTCACTTTTTTTCCCCCTCTGTTTTGTCTTTTTAATGTTTTGGTAATTCTCTTTATTTTGGTAAATAATCTTTATTTTTAATGAATGTTTGTAAGTGCTGGGCACCTTTGGAAAACAGTGTTTTACTGAAAGGTTTACCCAGGATAAACAAGAAATAAATAAAAAAAACAAACAACATCAGAGCTTGAGTCTGGTGTGCTAGACTGTTCAAAGATGACACTCCATCACCAGAAAAAGTTTACACTACATCTATCGCAACAACACCAAGTCTATATTAACAACTCCAAGAAGACTGGGGAAATATGGTGGAAGCCTTGTTGATATCTTACCATCCATCCTCTGT
This sequence comes from Marthasterias glacialis, assembly GCA_911728455.2. Lineage (NCBI taxonomy): Eukaryota > Metazoa > Echinodermata > Asteroidea > Forcipulatida > Asteriidae > Marthasterias > Marthasterias glacialis. Next base: position 13,421,802 of record OU452228.1, on the reverse strand, counting down.
ACCCAGCCACATAGTCGGTTGTAATACTTCTAGATCCTCTCTGGATGACATGTCATCTGGATTACTGTTGGCAGATATTCTGTCCACGTCTTCCTCTGTAAGGTTTAAAGAAATAAACGTTATTGGCTTTGGGAAGACATCCTTACACACAAGAACAATAACATTCTTGTAATCTTTCTCAGCTCCCTGAGGAGTATAAAGCCCCGAGCTGTTGTGGCGCTCCGAAGGCTTTTTCAAACACAATATCAACCTCTACCCTCGCAGGTACCCATTTGATACCCCTGGGTGAAGAGAAGCAATTATAGTAAAGCATCTTGCTCAAGGACACAAGTGTCATGACCGGGATTCGAACCCACACCTTGATGACTTGACCACCAGAACTTGAGTCCGGTGCACTAGACCGCTCAGCCATGACACGCTAACGAATGACTCCTGAAGAATGACTGGACTAACTTCAAATTGTATAGACGAATCATATGCTGCCGTTACTGGAGAAGCATTTTTTCATACAATGCATCCAGTATTTATCTTTTATTATAATAATAATAATAAAAGTACCAAAGTCTTATATAGCGCACGTATCTACCAACAATTAGGTACTCAAGGCACTTATTATATTGTTTTTAAGACAGGTTTTTGAAGCTTTTGAAGTATGAGTCCTATTTATGTAGCACCTTATAAGGGTTTATAAGGTGCTGTGGTGCATTCAGCAGCCACTGTCAGGAACACCGGGGCAAACCCCTTCTCTTAGCGATAAGTGTCACTGGGTTCTTTTACGTGCATTACACAACACATGGGACCTATGGCTTTACGTCCCATCCGAAGGACGAAGCAATAATGGTTAAGTGTCTTGCTTAAGGACACAGGTGTCAAGACCGGGACTCGAACCCACACTCTGCTGATCAGAAACACCAGAGCTTCAGTCATTTGCGCATGACCGCTCAGCCACGACATCAGAGTTATTGCATCATAGATGGGCATCTTTGACCAACGATGTCGATGCAACTCTACAAGGCACCAGCATGACAGACTAAAGCCTGCACATGATGCGTATGCAAGCACAATTGCATACCAGTCATGGCAGAAAACACTGAACATCTGTAAACAACTTCAAAAACTGATTGGCCTATAGTTGTTTACAGCAAAGATTATAGAGCGCTAAAGGCGCAAGATGGGGAACTCTGGCTGAAATGTGAAATCTCACTGGACGCCATTTTAGCAAGTAACTCTATTGATACAACAATAGATCAGTACAGATCATTGTATGACCATTGCTATCAATGGGAAACAAACCATTCACTTGCCGAAATGGCGCCCATCTGTATTTCATGTTCCAACAACAGATAAAGCTCCAGTTCCCCATCTTGGGCCTTTCGGCGCTCTATAATCTTTGGTTTATAGTCTACAAATAATTTAGTAGTTAGCGGTAGCGAGAGTAGTGACTGACTTTGCTTACCCGAGCTAGCTTCCTCCATCGGTACATCATCCACCTGTAGTCTTATCTCTGGAGCTATTCCAGTCCCTGGGGATATAACCTCCTCTTCCTCCTCACTATCGTCCGAATCAAACGCCATGATTTCACTGGCTTGCTGGTTCATAGCTACTGCTGGCATACTGCACTGGTTGGTCCCCTCCCCAACAAACTGCAGCGTCCGAACTTGGCCGGTGTCCAGGGGAAGTTTTGGAACGCGTAGATGGGACCTGGTATTTTAGTGGCAGAAATAAATCCGATCATGAAGAATGGCAACGGACTTATTGGAGCTCGAAAACATATCAGATGAAAAACTTGTTATATTTGATCGGCTAAGGTCTGCTATGGCATGACAGAGACACTTGGCACGACATTGTTGAAAGCATCTCGGCTGCGGCCGAAGAACAGAAAGAAGGTCTGCTATGGATTCTGGGAATGTATACGATCTCTTGCCTTGATGGGTACTGCACCAACACCCTTCTAAGGGGGTCACATGGGCAGAGTCCTTTGTGCACATGGAATTGTCAACCATGCCAGAAACACTGAGGCAGACCCCTTCTCTAATCGATAAGTGTACTGGGATCTTTTACATGCATTACACAACACACAGGACCACATGGGTCCTATCTGAAGGCAAAGCAATAATTAAGTGTCTTGCTTAAGGACACAAGTGTCAAGACGGACTGCAATCAGTTGAGAAAAGTAAGGAGCTGTTTGTTCCTGCTCAAATGTTACTTGAGGATTAGCTATGTTGGTGTGCTTTATATCTGACAATTTGTAAGCGGTGCAAGACTCCTGATTACTTGAACTTTCAAAGTATTGTTAGTTATTGTTAATTGTTAGTATTAACTAAAAAGGGACCGGTCTATTTCATTACATGGGCCGTGTCCGAACCAAGCGACTTCGGCTCTGGCTATGGTCATTGGCTGTGACAACGACAACGTTGAAGAATAGGACTTCTTCCCGTTCCAGCCATAGCCACTGCCATTCATGATTCAGACACGGCCTTGGACAGGAGACAAGGGTGGCAAAGGTCTATTCCCTGGACTCATGAATACTCACCTTAATGTGTGCATGTCCTGTGCACCGGGCACAGGAGCAATACACAAGATCCGTGCTGAACACACTGATATACAGAAGGCCACGGTGGGTTCAGGGGTCAGACTAAGTAGACACACCTGCAGGAAGAGAAACAAACAAATCACACAGTGGTCGCTAGTAATTATTTAGCCAAGTGTACGTGTAAATTGGTGACACATTCTTCAGTTATGTCAGACGGGAATCAAACCAACAACATCCTGTATTCAACAGCAGGGGTCATAACACTTTGTCCACAAGAATATTGGTTTAGAAAATGAAATAATAAATGTTTGCGTTATGCGTCTTGGGATCGGCTTCCCTGCTCCTTTCAAACTGTCTCGACTCAATTCACAAGCATTGCTCTTAGTCAGTGGCAGATCAAAAGAGAATGCAGAAGGGGTGTGCGAACCACTACACCACCCTTGAGCCTCCCAATCCACTTGGTAAAGTTAATTGCCTTGGCATGCCTTGTCTGAATGCACATGGGATCAGTGGCTACCCCTGGATCTGCCCCAACTAGTGGACATACTCGCGTCTGTTTTGATTTAGAAACTAAGTAAATTAGGTTAGACATATCGATAACGGCTTACCTGGCCAACATAGCCATCGCTATTGCACACCCACACATCCCGTAGTGAGTTACTCATGGTTCCCAAGCTGGGTGCGGCACATGAGAACTGCATCCCGCTGCGAGTCTTCATTATGGGTATCGGATAGAGGAACACTGGTGGGAAATGGTCCTTGGAACGTGCCGCTGTAATGAATGACAAACAACATGTGCTGAGCAATTCCTGATTGGTACGGTGACCATCAAGGCTAGGTTCTAGTCAGCAGTTGGCTTGAAATTGAAAAACATGGCGTCAGTTTCTCAGTTATAAAACGTTTAAAACTAAACGAGAGAAAAAAAAGAAGGTGCATCCGACTGATCCTAATTCAAAAGAGAGAGTCAAAACAACACCCAGACACTCCACTGGTTAAACCAATGCAAGATCAGGGTAGTCGGGTATGCAACTGATCAAAATCAACATAAAAAAAGCAGGGTTTCCCTTGGATTATAAGGTGTTCATTCAGGCACAAGTACAGCAAATTTGGTGGCGAATTGATGGCAAGCTAAATCTCTGGCATCAGGGTTACTATTAAGACAGTCAATTTTATTCCAACTGCATTATTATACAAGATTGAAAAACCTTGATTGCGTGGCTTTTATGCGCTATCGAATTTGCCTGCTCAGTCTGCTGACACCATCGCTGACTTGACGCCACAACAAACTGCCCCGCCACATACAGCTACTCAACCAAAATGAAGCAACACAATAAGCGCATCTACACTGTGTCCACAGAGACTCTAAGGAAGACAGCTTTGACATAACTGTACTCTTTCGGGTTTTGGGGCTATGTTGATTATAGCTTAATCCAGAGGTATCTTCAATGGCTATTTTTAAGTGAATAACTCATAAATAATCAATTTGTTTTTATATGTATTCATTCATACCCCATTTTCAACAGAACCCCATCACAATTTGAGAAACACAGAAGGAAGAGTTAAGTTGCATCAAGGCTATTCTCAATTTATATTTGGTTTGGGGTAACACCATGTGATTATATCTACTTTGCTATATACAGTAGATTGTTTTTGTGAGTCGATTTCGGAATTCGGGGGGACAACTTAGTTCTGAAGAGAACTGTCCTGCTTATTAAAGTACTACCTGGGGAGGTAGAAAATCGGCCAGGACTACTACTACTTTCACTTTCAAGGGGACTTCTCGGATAACTTCACTGCCGTGAGTGAGTTTGTCAATTGGTCTCAACATTTGTACTAGCCTGCTCTAGTCATCGTCAGACAAGGCTATTGTCCTAAAGACCATGAGAATAGTGCCCGGCTTTGGTCAGGGGGCTCGTCAAATTTGGTTGCATGATGGTACATGAGCTGGTCAGCCGTACGGCTGGGAGGGTGCCAACAGTACGGTCTATTTGGATACCCATAACAGCCTTGCAATCAAAAACTTAAGACTTCACTGACTACAGTCGTTCCCTTACCTAGTTTCTTCTTGGCCTCTGCAAAGTCATTCTCAAATGTCTGTCTGGCCTCCTGGCTTTGGAAGAGTAGTATGAAATTCTCTATTCCCTCACTAGAAAAAACACACAAAAGTAAATAAATGAAACTGTATATAAGAATAACCATTAGTAGTACTCAGGGGCATACAAAAGCCCTCAATATTGAGGTAAGGGTTTACAAGGTAATGCAGCCCAATCATGCCAGAAATACTGGGGCAAACCCCTTCTCTAAACATAACTGTATATGTGTGTATGTGAACTGCACAATACACAGGACCTACGGATTTATAGTTTAAGTGTGTCTTGCTCAAGGACACAAAACCATGACCCAAACCCACATTCTGACAATGCCAGAACTTGAGTCCGGTGCACTAGACCGCTTGGCCACGACACCCCAGCAGTCGGTTACTTATTCATGTTGAAGATATACTGAGCTAAACTTGGATTACCCAGTAACACCAGAAAAATATTGAAGTTTCACACTGGCTCAATTTCATAGCGCTGCTTATCGCAGAATATTGCACTTGCCATCACCATTCTCTGCCTTACAGGGGGTAAGCGCGACATTTCTGCTGGCTGTGTAAGGTGAGAATGCTTGGTAACATGGAACAAACACATGCAAAGGCAAAAATTCCTTGCCAGCCTGTGAAATGCGCTCACATGAGCATGGCATGTTTCTGCTGTTGTTTGTGAAAATTGTTCACTTAGGTTAAGCAGTTCCATGAAAGTGGGCATAGAACACTTCCAAGTCAACCACACAAAACAAACAAAAAGTCACTGAAGTTTTATCATGTCAATACAAATAGGTCTACTCCAAATGACACTGTCACTAGAGAGTGATGAAATGTGTCATTTCAAGTCAGTAACAGAAGCAATGAAAGAGAATCATTATAAAGTTTAAAAGCAAAAAAAAAAAACACCAAAAACAAAACATGCAAAAGGAGCGCCACGTTGCCTCCCAGACAGTGTTGAAACAAACTGGCTATGCTCCTTGTCACCAGTAAATCATACAAGCAAAGGAAATCAATTCGATGGCTTTTCAATGACAATACATGATCACCTCGACAGACAGTGTATCAATTAAGATTAACCAGTGCTGTTTCTACATCAACAGGATTCGAACAAATACAACGTTTAGGGTCTGCACTAAGCACAAAATAAAAGTGACACTTTTCAGACAATCACGCTATATTACTTTCATCACTTCCATTCACTGTCAACATTAACCTTGTGGTTACATGATAAACAGCAGACACACAGAGGGATGGGGGATAAAAAGGACCATAGAGGGCCAGACAAATGGGTCATAATGGTCAGTATTTGGACACAAGGACATTCCATAAAACAGATGTTGCACAAAAAAATGGAACACTTGTTTATTAGAAAACTTTCTCAAATGGTGTATCGCAAAATACAGCCTTTTATAATAGCCCGGGAGCCCAGCCCAGTTTTGAAACTGCAACAGAATAGTATCTCTCTAAAACTACCAGAATATATACTCAAATCAACAGCATCTTTGCAATGAATCACTTGTGTTTGTAATGCGCAATAAACAAGGTTTAAAAAACTGAGTTATGAACTTATTGCAGTGCTGTTGACATTATAACTGTTCTGAAAAAAAATTAGCAGGAGGCAAATTCAATCAAAGGTTGAGGTTGGTGTGTCTAGAATGGGAGACTTTGATGCTGCAAGTGGCAGCAGGTAACTTTCGAACGTTAAACATAATTCTGAGCATTTTCTATGAACATGAATTTTACCAGGTAAGGCAGCTGCCACCTATTTCAAAGGTCTTCCATGGGCAATTCAGACAGACACACCAGGGGTGCATTTCACTCAGGCGAAGACGCAAGCGTTTGCCAACTTACGCGCAAGTTTTCAAAGCAGAGCGCGTTCAGCGCAAAAGGCATTTGCAACATTTGCAGAATTCAGCAAAAGGTATGGCGGTATTATTTGTCTTTTTGCCCATACACCGATGTGTGTTTAGCACTGTATACTCAGTACTTTCCCCGAGTCCTGTGAAACAAGAGGATTCAAACTGCCTCTAGCTGCCTGGCAATCTCGGTAGTCTAGTTGGTAAGACATCTGCTCTAGAATGGCGGGGGTCGTGGGTTCGAATCCCACCCGAGAATATGCCTGTGAGGTTTTTTTTCACAGGACTCGGGAAAGTACTGAGTATACAGTGCTTTAACACATATCGGTGTATGGGCTAAAAAAAACCAGAAATAATATTCTTCTCCCCAATGCAAAATTAACATCTATCATAGGTATGGAGGTGTTAGTTTATGTTTGCCAACTTGTAGGCAGGGTGAAGCGATCGTGCAATACAATGATCGAAAGCACAGGTGCAACCCACAAGCTGATTTTGCACAGAGCTAGTGTGAAAGCAGAGTGGATTTGAACCGTATTTAAATTTTACAGAGGCAACACTGTGTTGACCCGTGTAGATTTTGACACGGATCGGACGTTGATCGTGTGAAAAGGCGTAATGATAGACAAAGGCGGGTCAGTGACTGATCAGACAACAGTTGACATGATCTTACTGTGTGGTTGCAGTGAGTTCAACTTTACTCAGTAAGGCAGTGGGTGGTGCGGGTAATGCTTGACGTTCAGCGAGACGCTTGTTGACTGTCTCAGTGAGCTCCTTCAGTACTTCATCCAGTCCCTTCAAGATTTAAAAAAAATGTAGGGGGTTGAGAAGTGAAATGCTTAAAAATGTTTCCCCCTTAAAAACTAATCTTCTGGAGAGAATTGTTTCAACCAAGCATCTCTTTTTGATTGGACAGTGTTTAATACCAGCTTTTGTTTTGATCAAATTCAGAAGAAAAAATTGTGTCAAAATTGCTTGTTAATAAAGAAGAAGATATATTCTATTCATTTCTATTTGCTTTCTAAAGACAAAAGCTGTTTTTTGACAAAATATACCAAAATGATCTCTTGACACAAACACATAATTCCCACCATTTTTAAAATTCAGTCTTATTTATTAAAGGGGCTGTCTGTCGATGTGAAAAATAAAAGTTAAATCAGGAAGGGGAATTGAACAATTTGTAGAGGTTTGAAAAAAAAAAAGATAATTTAAACAAATATGTCCTGAACAGTGCAAAGAAATGATAGGACAAACTCTATTTATATGGTAGGTTACCAGTGACGGACTTTATTGCTGACAAAAGATTAAACGGAATATTTTGAAATGACAGCAGCCTGTTCCATCTGAAAAAATAGTTTGGGAACAGTAGAATGAGAGCTGTTCTATAAAAAGGAAAGATGGTGAGGAGAATTAAAATATTATACCTTACATGGTACAAAGATAATGATAATAAATAATAATAAACATAAATTTGTATAGCGCAGCTTTTATATGGATATATTCAGAAAACTTTCCTTATTACTGCCTAAAGTGTTATCGTTTTTAAAAAATAAATGAAATAAGATCCAAAAATTGTTTTTGTCTCAGTGAGATGAAAACTCTGCCTAGGAATGCATACAAAAAATGCTGAATTCATTTTTACCATTTTCTCGCAAACGAAACAACGAAATGAGCCGACATTTTTACAGGCTGGTTTAATTACATATATCTTGATTTGTGCAAAGAAGGAAAGCATTTTCAGCCAGTTTACCAATGTTGAGCTGGGGCTATAAGATATTCCCCATCCTTTGTTACTAAACAAGCCTCTGGGAAATGAATCAAGGGTATCTGTGGTCTGTATTGCCAGCCTATTTAGACCAACCTGATGTGGAGATGATAGTGTTTCAGTTAATCCAGTGATGCGGCTTAGAATGGACAGATCTTCCTCTAGCTTGCTAACGTCTCGCTCCTGGTTAGCTTGCTGCGTGCTCGCAGGGGACTTGACAATCTCCACATCCTCCAAGAGCAGTTTCCATGCCAGCTTGTACTTGCAGGCTTCCACTGGTAGCGTTGCTGGGGAGAGACTGGGTAGAAAACAAGACAGATGGATTTAGAATGACTCTTGGGCACCATAGACTCTCTCGCACAGTTGCTGTGGTTACCGTAGTAACAAGGGGAGAGTGGAAATCTTCAGAGTCTGAATATGAAATCCCTGCTGATGGGCTTGCTAGTGTCTGACCATCAGGGGAATCTCTACAAGGAGTATCAATGACTAAATCTAGAATGTGGAGACTCCAAACTGTCGTCCACTTTTTTTCTTGCCATGAGAGATCTTTATCATTGTGTCGTCATCTTGCTGTTTTATTTACTTATTTTTTTTCCACAAAGCCCTCCATGTGCCTGAAACAAGGCTGGAGGGAAAGATGGCTGGCTCTATGCGAGAAGTGAGAATTAAAGCTGATTTTTTGCATACTTGATCACGGCTCAATATCACCATGAGCTAAGATTGATCAGAAGATGAATTTTCTCTATTGCCATAGTTGGTTGTATTTTAACATCATATTTTTACTCAGTAGGTGAAATCGTGTATAGTTCCTCCGTGGTGAAATTGGTCCAATACCATTTTTTAAATTTACAAATACTCTGAAAAGCCATCAATCACTAAAGATGCTACGTCCGACTTTTGGCCGATTTGACCCCAAATTTTTTATTGCAACCATACAAGTCAGTAATGTTGGACAAGTAATTCTTCACATTCTCATTCCACCAGTGATGTCACATCATGCGATGAACAAGGCTTATTTTTGTGGGCGTTCTCAGAGAGTATTATTTTGAATTTAAATTTTGTTTAAATATATATATATATATATATATATATATATTGGGGAAAGTAACAGGTGTATTTTCAGCTGATTCATTATCTAATTGGGTCATTCCATGAAGGTGTGACACAATTTGTGACATTTTTTAATATTATAATTTTTTACTAGAATGAAATGTTGGCTCTAAATGATGTTTTTCAATCATCACATTTTATTGAGGTTTTGAAAGTATTTCACGAAGTTTCAAATCCTTCCCACACCATCTTACCTGATATTTTTGCTTATATTCTTAAAAAAATTCATGGTAACGATGTAACAGGGACACCATGCTTGTAACACATATTTTTCAGGAAGTATTGAACAAGTTTACAATGTTCAACAGAAACTTGATGCCAAATCCATTTAAAAAAAACTTCTTCCATGGATTTTCAAGTACACACGCCTTAGAAAATTACAGATATTATATGTATTATCATATGTCACGTTGTAACGGGGACACCAAATGTCACACCCATGGTGTCCCTGTTACATCAGTGCAGGCACTGTATCACATTTATTTTACACCACAAGACATGAAGTAAAACCTTTTTTTATGATTCTTGTTTGGTGTAATCTATACTAGGTAAAGCAAGACTGACTGAGTAGACTAGTGAAGTGGCGAAAAAAGCTTCAAAGGTGGTAACGATGTAACAGTGTCTCTAGTATTTCACCTTCATGGAATGGCCCAAGTTACAAAGTTTTACATGGTACAAGGTAGTACGGCACCAATCCTTTAATACATTCTGTACTGTATAAATTACAGTTTGCAAAAGGCCTTCATGTGCTTCCTGTTAAGATTGCAACAAAACAATCTCCTTTCAGAATGACATCTAATCTATCCGCCAAGTTTCGTGAAATGAATCTCGTCAGCGCATTAGGCAACGCCTGATCCAACAAGAAAACTTTTGCATCAAAAAATCACTATAGCAACGGTTTCTATGGCATCACCACTAGTTTAATAAACTTATGTCAACTGTAGGCCTTTGGGGCAGGAAGAAGATGGGGGGATGTTTTACGAACAAGTGTTATTTACAGTCATGTTAGCACACATTTAATAAACATGTTGAGAAAGTGACAAGGTGAATATGGCCGCACGGTGAATGTGACCATAACAGTAGAAAGGATGCTATTATTTATCAAATTACGACAGAGTGGGACAGTGTGTTTCTCCATGAGCAGCTCTTCGTAGCTGCTGTGTATGACTGACAGAATTGACAACTTGGAATGATGGGTTGATTTAACAAAGGAAGGCCGCAACATTTTGAATCTGGGCACAACTCCTTCTACGGTTTAAGGGAAAGCATGAGCTTCAAGAAACGATGGCTACATTATCGGTTTGAGGAGGCGTGCAATCATTCTAATCCTGCTACCTTCACTGGAGTAGGTGTTCAAATATGTTGTTCAGCTTCTTTGTCAGAAAAAACAAACAAATCCAGAATGATTCCTTGTTACTGGTATATGTACCTGTATATTTGCCCTGAAGTCAGCATCTTTTACTTTGGCATACTCAAATCAATCATTTCCAATAAAAATGATTTGAATTACTGCACTGTACTTTATATTCATCATGATAATTGGAATAAACAATTTCCAATTTTTTTTCTTCTTCAAATTAGCCTTTAAAGCCCCAGCTCAACATTGGTAAGAAGACAAATATAAATGTTCACAGATTTTTACATATACCTTACATGGTATAAAGATAATGATGGTAGAAAACTTTCCTTATTACTGCCTAAAGTGTTATCGTTTTTAAATAATAAATGAAATAAGATCCAAACTTAGTTTTCGTCTCGGTGAGACGAAAACTGTGCCTGCCGGAATGTGTACAAATGCTGAATGCATTTTTACCGTTTTCTCACAAATGAAACAATGAAATGAGCTGACATTTTCACAGGTTGGTTTTATTACATATATCTTAATTTGTGTAGAGAATGGTAGCATTTACAGTTAGTTTATCAAAGTTGAGCTGGTGCTTTAAAGGTAAACTGTAGGATTGGTGCTGATTGTTCACAAAATTAGTATTAATCTGGAAGCTAACTCCTTACAAAGATTATACCAGAACCAATCCTCCAGAGAAATATTTCTGTCTGAGGAAAACAGCATTTAAAGACCCCAAATAACTTCTGTTTTTTTTTGTGTTACAGCAATCAAAATAAGCACATTATGAATGGGGCCAAAATCCCTGACAAAATATTCACAAAAGTTTCCTTGATTTCCATAAAATGTGTCATTATTTATTCATAGGTATTTTTACACACTGTCAGTTATACGGTGTGTTTGTTGGAAATTTGAGAAAGGGAATGAATTGACTCTTTCCCCAAAAATCGTATCGTCCCTTTATTACTCTTGAAACTCCTGGGTCAAATTTGACGCAGAATCGAGATCCAGTATGACATGATCAAGTCCAGGTCAAAGTGACCCTGAAAACCGGGTCAATATTTTGAACCGGGACCCCGGTCACTTCAATTGACCCCACTTTTGGGGCCCACATGAAACAATGACCCAGAAAATGGGTCAAATTTGACCAAGAATACGGGTCCATTATGACATGACCAAGTCCGGGTCAAAATGACCTGGAAAGCTGGGTCAAAAAATTTCGACCCGGAAGCCAGGTCGTTTCAACCGACCCGGCTTCTGCGTCAATATAGAGCAATGATTGCTTTTTATGTCAAATCATGACACAATTCTCTCCTGACAGAACATCCACCACATACAAGACAAAGGATACCGTTAGAAAGAAATACTTTGGCAAAGGACTTTTGTGTTTTTCAACCTCATGTTACAAACATTTTTCAGCTGTTCTAATGTGTTTACATTTTTGTATGAGGGTTTTGATTCATTATTTGGCTGTAAGTACATTTTTTTAATACACAATTTATAATAATAATTGTGACTCAGCCTGTGTGAATGAGACACTTTGAGGTAAAAATGTAAATTTCAATTTCATCATGTAGGGCATCTTCCAAGGATTAAAACGACACCACACTGACCTCTACAGAGTTTACGGTTCCAATCCAGAACAGTCAACTCTGTAGAGGTCAGTGTGGTGTCTTTTTAATCCTTGGAAGATGCCCTACATGATGAAATTTGGACTTAAATTTTTACCTCAAAGTGTCTCATTTACACAGGCTGAGTCACAATTATGTAATAATTTTGACAAAGGCTAAATTGAAGCAAATAAACACTGAGAATGTCAAAAAGAGAAGGGGACAAAAATCAAACTTTCTGAAATAAATTCTCGATTACTAAGCTCCACCAACTTCATGCCATTTCAAAACAAGAAAAATATACAATTGGCGACGAAAGTTGGCGATAAATTCACTGTGAGATGACACATTTATATAAGATAGGAATGCATCTCTCTCTTGATCATAATGTCTGGATATGGAAAGATAACCAAATGGCTGCATAAATATTGTGATATTTATCAACATTTCATCCCCATGGCAACAAGCTTTAAATGACCACACTTGCCCTCGGAGACTCGTCTGAAATAGTAAATAAATTATTTATTAAAATAAATGAAGTATGCACCTCTTTTTTTTACAGTAATTTCCTAAGAAAAAGTTGGTTCAATTTTAATTCAATCTCGGACACAATTTTGGTATCTGTACAAATAAATGTTGCTGTTTTTTTTATTATCATATATGTATACAATATTTTGTTCAACTACTTTGTGGTTTTCGTCTAACTATCCTGAGGATTGGGGGAATGTGGTATGAATTATTATGGGAAATAACTGTTAAATTTTTACCGCATTGTTAATGGTTTATGTAATATAATTGCATGACTATAATGGAAATTATTAACAAAACTCTCACTGTTCTGCTTTCTTTTGGCATGATACTGTTGTGATTAAATTAACCCCATTGCTCATTCATAACCTTGATCCTCTTACTGATATATTTGAAAAACACTAAGATATTTTCCCATTAAAGGCGATTAAATATTAAACAAATGAAATACACGCACAACTGAGCTTCTATAATTACATCAGTTTAACATTGCCTACATGAGCACAAGAGACAATCACAGAGTACAGTCTCATCAACGTGTGTCATTTTCATGTACTTTAAGTACTTTAAGAATCATAAAAGTAGATGGAGAAGGGGGGGGGGGAAGCAGAAGATAATAAAATATTGGATGGACCTATTTCATTGATCGGGAGATAAAAGGAGGTTGTGGAAGACAAGCAGCTAATTGCCATTAGGGAGAAGGTCATTAGAGGTCAAGTAGACTGGAGGAGGGCGACGGGAGGAGTTGAGGACCATTCCATTAGGGGCTCCTTAAGATACTGATTGGAGTATCTCTCTAATGCTCTAAGGGTCATCACGGAACTGAAGTCATCTCTTGTCATGATGGTGAGCATCAAACAAGTTTGCTAAGCGACTTCGGAGGGGATTGGGAGGGGGCTCGAGTCTGGACTGGATGGAGGGGGTATGGATGGAGGGATGGAGGGGGCATGAGGGATGAGGGATGAGGAAGGATGAGGGATGGAGGGGTATGGTAAGGGATGAAAACAACCCCCATAGGGTGCACGACACTTAGTATAGTGACCAACTCATGCGAAAAGCCTCATGAATTATTTATCTTTTTCTGTAAATCAAACGTTCGAGGGTCATGGCCTTTGTTAAAAAATGGGATTGTTGAAAAATGGTCCAATACTTCACAATGGTGTTGAGAACCCTTTATTTCTATATTATGTGTTTTGTGTCAGTGTAGCTATTGTCATGTCCCATGTTTGTCTGTCCTTTTGTGTGTGTGTGTGTTTGTTTGTTTTGTATGTTTGTTTGTTTGGCTGTTTTCTAGAAGGCTCTGCTTATCAAAACAGCCCACACTCTATTTATTATATTTATCTTGCTGATTGTTACTTATAGGTTTGTGGTGCTTTACTCCTACATGCATTTGTCATTATTTTTCATAGAAGTATGGAAATAAATGTGTATCTGAATTGAAAATTGAATTTCAAATCAACAGTCCTAGAGATTTCCCTTCTTTCTACATTCCATTCTCGAGGAGTATCAATTAAAAGCATTCCCTTTTCATAGTTTGCATGCACTCTGGAATTTGTTACCCATTGAAATATATTGTTCTTTATTTATTTCTTTACTGAAATCTGCAGTCAACAGTTTTTTTCTCAATTCAAAGTAGAGGTTGGCACTTCTTTACTTTGTAGGGATGTCTTTCACATGTATTATGCTCATCGTTTTTTACGTTTTTTGATATTTTACATTTTCATTCATACATATTTTCTTAATTCCTGGTTGCCTAAAACCTTTTGGTAACAGGAAAAATCACTTTTTCTCCTCATTGTGAAGTGTAAATTGTCACCGACACCACAAACTGACACCTTGTGTACAAAACACTTTTTTTTCCCAATTTTGTACATGTTTATACAATATTCATCAAGGCCTACAAACTCATTAACTTTCAAAGCTTCACGAGCTTTACTTTTTTTAGTTAAGATAATTATGTATGGAAATCTTTGCATGAAAGTGACAAACTTCGTTTTCACGAACTGACACACAGGTTCCATTTACAATACTCAAATGTAAAAAAAAAAATTAATGAACTGACACAAACCTTGCATGCTATCAAGTTTACATTGGAATGTGTCACTTCTTGTGAAAACAAAAATAGTCTGTTTTGCTTCTTTTTTTGGTTTCACAAAATGACACGTACCTTCCTTCCTATATTGCTTATTAACTTAAGTTGTAAAACGGTCAAAAGCAGTATATTTATCAAGTTCAAGGCATCACGAGTCCACAATGAGAAAACAAGTTGTAAACACGTAAGTTTTAAAGGATAGTGGTGTTTTAAAAAAGCGTTCAGCTTTAGATGCCGTTTTCTCTGACCGCTAGCTTTTACTGGTATACACGTGTGTGTCAGTTCATGGCATCAGTGACTGTCATGTTAATTGCGGAGATAAATAAAATAATAACAATTTCAACAACACTTTGTGCTTGGCACGGGTTTTGTTTGCTTTCCTTTAAAATGAAACACCTACCCCATGAAGAGATAGATATTAGAATCAACTTGATATTGCTTTGATTTTACATTAACATTGGAGGGAGAAAACAAACGCTGTGTTTTATCTTGAAAGTTCAAACTAATTATTTCTTTTTATATCCATAATGAGCACATGTGCATAATAACGGAAAGCCCCCCTTACTTAAAGTAGACAATTAACAGAGCTAACTCTGTAAAATGAAATCATACTGAAAAAAGTAGGCTTGATAATTTGATAACACAGCTACGTTGTGGGTTTGTAGCTCTATGGTTGTACGTAGTTTTGTATTGATTATTGGAGGGTTCTGACCTTAAACTCGACTTGCATAAACTCTATTTATGGGCTTATCCTAGTCTTAATGCCCAAGAAGCTGTGAGTAGTTAGCGGGGAATTCCCTGAGTTTCATGACAAAGTACAGGACGTAGGGAACAATTTCATTTAACAGCTTTGAATAGCAAAGGAATTCCGACATCTACTCCGCAGTGGTAGAGTAATAGCAAGACAAGTTCTCACAAGAACAATCTACTGTATATAGCAAAGTAGATATAATCACATGGTGTTACCGCAAACCAAATATACATTAAAACGTTTAGACTTAACATTTTTTTGAGTGCTCATATTAAAGCCTCAGCTCAACATTGGTAAGAAGGAAAATTATAAATGTTCACAGATTTCCATATACCATACATGTACATGGTATAAAGATAATGGTGGTAGAAAACTGTCCTTGAAAATTGTTTCTGCCTGAAGTGTTATCGTTTTTGAAATAAGATCCAAAATTAATTTTCGTCTCATGTGAAACCAAAACTCTGCCTGAGATCGCATACAAAAATGCTGAATACATTTTGTACTGTTTTCTCGTAAATGAAACAAGGAAATGCGCTAAAATTTTCACAGGTTGGTTTTATTACATATGGCTTGATTTGTTCAAAGAATGAAAGCATTTACAGACACTTTACCAAAGTTGAGCTGGCTTTAAGTGACAAACACTTGTGATGATTTTTGAGTAGCAACTGACACATTTTGCAGAGCATTTTGCAACGCTGATCAAAGAAATTGTTCACTGGGATTGGTAAATATCCCAAATTCAAAAAGTTGCTCAGTTCAGAGAATGATTTCATCTAGCATCTTTGAACAGCTAAACGTTTGTTTTGTGCACACTGAATGCACATTATGTGTAGCAAGGAATGATTTTTGAGTGGCAACTGATACATTCTGCGTAGCATTTTGCTGCACTATACAAGGAAATTGTTCACTGGGATTACTAAGTAACAACAATAAAAATTGCTCAGTTTCAATCTGAAAGCTCACTGATTATACATAGAGTTAATCTCCACAGAAATCGTATCGTCTGAAATGTCAAAGAAATGGCATTTGAAGACAAACCATCAACTGCTGAATTGAACTAAGCCCAATATGACCGTGCACAACATCCCACACAAAACGCTATCGGTATTTGTTACTTTCACTTAAATGCTAATTTGATAAAAAAAAAAAAATCACAGGTTGGATGTGCGGCAGTGGCGTAACCTGAGGTGGGGGGCTGGAGTACCCCCAGCTCAAAACCCTCCCCCCCCCCCCCCCCATGAGATCGAAAAAAATGCATAAATGAATGTTTCGATACACTAAATAGCCCCCCCTAAATTATGTCCTTGCCTCCGCAAATGAAAATATCCGGTTACGCTACTGTGCTGCAGTGTGTTTAAAATGAGGATGGAAATTAATTTACTCTTCAGAAAAAAACCACCAATGTGCTTTCCCTTTAATGTAACTATACACCATGGGTACCTGGGGGGACCAGTTACGCATGGTTCACACTCAAAATGAAGGTGAATATGAAGTGAATTTGATATGCGACATGAATTTACTGCACAGGTTTGACTCCCAGACGAACTATGCTCAACTTCAGCGAATGTATCGCTGTAAATCTCTGTTTCTACATCATGCAAAATGTACTGCCTCAATGGTACATAGAGGATGTTTGTATGGTTTGTTTTAACAGCATGAATACATTACTGTCTTGCTTCAGCGTGGCTAGCAACCATAGAGTTACAGTGTATATATAAGAACTAGAGGGAGCACTCGCTACGTTAGGCACGGAACTCCACTGACCCAACATGGGCGAAAATCCCTATGGGTCAATTGCATACAAATGTCCACTGTTTGCTGTGTAAACTGATGAGTGACCAGTGTAATACGATTGGTCAGCGCCATTTTCTCAATGGTCAAAAAATGCTTCTTGTCGGGCCGTGTCGCATTGTTTTGCACACCCTCTAGTTCTTATATACAACTCTATGGTAGCAACACTGGGCTTCAAAAGAGTACAATCATTAAAAAAACTTGACCACTTCAAAAATTGAAATAATTTCACGTTCTGATTAAAAGTTGCCTTTGAAGATATTCAGTCCTGGCTTGCTGTCTAAGATATAGACCTAAGCATTTCAAAAGGACTGCAATTTTTTTTAAATTGTTATTTTTGTCTTAGTTCTTAGAATTGAAATATTTATGAAGCCATTTGAGGGTATTTTGATACATTTTCCCCCCTATATGACTATAGGCTACATACTAATTATTCTAATAATAGGTTATAACCAATGCCATGTAATATGAATACAAAATCCTATTAGTAGAAACCCTTTCTTTACAGATGTTTGCAGGAAAGGTAATTATCCTGCTTTGGCTTTAGCAAGCTTCGCTTCAAAAATGGATTCTGCATTTTTAGGGGTAATTAACCTTTCTTTTCATGAGTGATGAAAAATTTACATTTTCACCTAAATTGGATATGCGCTTATAAATATGCGATATGAACCAATTAGAAGCTTGGTTGAGTTAGAACTAATTAAAATTTGACCGAGGATGGGGACACCCCTATCTTGCATCGCTAAGAATTGTGATTTCCATGAAACGCTGTATCCGTGAGCATTGCATGTACTTTATTAAAAACAGAAAACAGCTTTTTACGAAGCGATGTATCTAAGCAGTTTCAACACCTTATGTGTGTGCACAATAAATACGCCACTACGCTTGTTGGGAAGTGATAGTACCTCACTATGTTTTCACGAACTGGCGTATCTATGTACGTCGTTTGCGCACTGCACAAAAACCTCATCAAATAAAACTGACTCTATGTCAAAAACTAAAATATTTTATCACTAAGTGTTCGGAACTGAACACGGCGAGATTCCTACTGGAGTTAATGTGCTCAATGATCCCCTCAAAATACCACAAATTTTAAAAGCAACTAGAATAGCGATAGCTGCCATGGCAAGCAGCGGATCGCCTGATAGAGGAACGAGGGCTATTAGAACAACTGATCCTTTTGATCAACTGATGTTCACAGGGGTGGGGACATTAACAAGCATGCACTTGACCTCGCCTACTTGGTTTAAAATGTGGCAAAAGGGGCTCAGATGGGGGAGGGTCGACTGGGAAGAAATGACATTTGGTGCTTGATATGTGGCAGGGTTTACCCCCCTACTATTTTATCTTCATTGTGTTCTGGAAATCTCTGGAATTCTTTTGAGGATTTTAGGGGGGGGGGTCCTTCTATACAAGAGGTGAAGAGTGTGTCGGAGGTTGAACTATTGCAGACCTACAAGATATGTACACACAAAACAGTGAAAGCTGCCATGGTGAGCTGCGGATAGAGGAAAGAGGGCTATTCGAAAAACTGCTCATTTTGATCAACTGATGTTCAATGGGGTAAGGACATTAACAAGCATGCACTTGACCACTGCCTACTTGGTTTAAAATGTGGCAAAAGGGGCTCAGATGGGGGAGGGCCAACTGGGAAAAGAAACTTCTAGCTTAGGAACAAATGACGGTCAGTACATCATTGAAATAGAGCACTATGACCATTCAAGATTTTCATTGCTTTAGGTCATTCGGTGTCATACTCATGAGTTTTATCGTTTGATATGAATCTGTATGTCAGTAGCAATATTTGATTCAAGGTTCAAGTCAGTACATCATAGCGATAAGGAGTTATGGCTACTCAAAGTTGTCATTAATTTAGGTCAATCAACTGGAACCGGTGACATAGTCACGAGTTTTGTTTTTGTTTGTTTAAATCTACATGTCTATTGCGTTGTTGGAAGTCAGTTCAAACTTAGTTCTAAAACATCAACATTAAGTCCGAAGTTGGCTATTTAAAGCCCACAGGGCTTTGTAAAAAAAAAAATAATAATAATAATAATTTCTTAAAAACAAACCGGTTGAGTAACACAAAACATGGCTGTCACTCTACAATGGTTTTACTTGGGGCTTTTGGATTCCATAAAACAACTAAAAACATAAATGTTAAAGCTTGATGCTAAAACTTTAAAATATGTAGCGTGTGGGCAGCCGGCCGGCCGGATGGAAATCGTCATTACATAGGCTCACTTTGCTTTGCAGCTCGCCAATTAAGTAAGGCAATAATCTATGTGCATTGTTTAGTTTACATACATTCACATTTATTGCCTCTATTGTTCTCTACTTTTAAGGTTTTCTCTTTATTTTACTTGTATGTAAAGGCTTAGCGCCTGGGAGCATTTTATTTAATGGATTTGGCACAACATGGATTTGGAGTGTTGTGTCCGAGCGGTCTAGCGCATCAAACTCAAGTTTCGATGGCTAGGTCACCAGAGTGTGGGTTCGAATCCTGGTTGTGACACTTGGTGTCCTTGAGCAAGACACTTTGCTGTAATTGCTTCTCATCACCCAGGAGTAAATGGGTACCTGCGAGGGGTAGAGATTGTTGATGTGAATGATTAGCAACCTGTGCGCTGATTTGGCTGCCGGTGCTGCATACTCCAAAGGATTTGAGATGGTTTTAGGAATGCTTAGGGCCCGATGAACAGGTGTAAGGACCTTTGAGAGGCCTACTTGGCTAGATAAAGCACATAACAAATACACATTATTTTGTATCATTATAATATAAATGAACGTTATTATTATTTATTATTATTTTATGATTGTCATCTACAACTGTGATTGGTGATTCATTTCTATCATGGATGCCCTTTCTAGTCATTATTGACACTTTGCTCACAGCATTTTGGCAGTCATTGCACTCGTGGGGATGATTAGGGTTTTATAGGATTTCTTCTCATGACCATCAATAATAATGACACATGCAATGCTGTCAGAATACATGTGACTGTAGTGTCATATAATACATACCTTTGTTGTGTAAGCATGTATGTCTTCAAATAATAATAATAAAAACACTTCTTCTACAGTCAGGCTCCCAGGCAACACGTGTGTTAAAAATATTGGAGAGACAGACTACTGTGGCCTAACCGGTGTGTGGGGGTTGAGGGGCCTGAGCACCCCCCTGGCTCAGAACCCGCGCCCCCTCCTCTTGCCCCCAACCCCCACCCACCCAATGAGATTGAAAAAATCTACAAATGAATGGTTTGAAACTTTAAATATCCCCCAACAATTATGTCTTTACCACGCTTGTCTCCCCTCCCCCAATGAAAATGTCTGGTTATGCCACTGCAAGATTACTACCTCTCAATCGTATGTTTAGGTTTTGATTATTAACTTTTAGCTTTTATTGACCATTAGCTTTTTTTAACAGCCAATTACTCTTTATTTCATTTTATTGGAAAAAAAACGTTTATTGAGGGTTTTTAAAGAACTGTATATCAATTTCAATTTCATTTCACATACAAGTAGATGCTTTGTTTCTTCTCCCACTGTCACTATTTTCCGTCCTCTTTTTGACATGATGGAGCACTTTTTTTTTCAAACTCCGTCAACCTGTTTGAAGCCCCAAACCAAAATCACAAAACCCATCAAGCGGAAGAAAGTATAGAAGCCCCTGGATTTCTGGAAACTTGTACTGTTTGCTAATGACGTCTGGCTTAAATATCCATCACAGTGTACGTCACATCTCACAAGTAGCCTTTACAGATTTACATTGACGTCACGGACACTTCCAGTCCAAAAAGGTTAAATTATCAAGCCTGTGGATTGTTCAAGGGTTAACTGCCTTACTGTCAAAAAACAAGGCCTTAGCCTGGAAGAAAAAATGTATAGGTGTGGGCTACTTCCATGAAAAAAAATGATTTTTTAAGTATAGGTAGTTTACATAATTCCGACTAGTGAAGCAGTGTATACTTAATTACTAAATCTCCCTGAAGTTTCAACAACGAAAAATAAAAAAAGCATATTTTCTTTAGCAAAAGGAAATATGCCACCTCTCAACCACAGTTTTTGTTTCAAGGATTAATCTCAACCCTATCCGCTGTTTTTTTTTTTTTTTTTTTTTTTTTTTTAATATAAATCTGTGATAATTGTAAAGTTACCATCAGATAATTTCTGCCCTTACTGGGGGATTCTCAAATGTTTATCATAGAAATTCCAGGCAATGAAATATTATGCTATCAATTTCATTTGCACTGTCAATTTGGAGGGACTTAATGCCCTGGTCTGTATAAACTGGTGGGGATGGGAATTTTTATTGAGTCATTTTGGTGGAGGTATTCTAGGGATTATTTACACAAAAGATAAAAAGATGAGTGTTTTTTTTTGTTATTTTTTTATATATTATCATCGTGCCTCAAGATATTGTGATCTGCATCAAAACACCACATATGGTCTGATTCCTGCAAAGATACATGTTAGGTCATCTACACATGGTCTAACGCTGGAGGAGAGAAGATGCAAGAAGCCAGGTCCGTTTTTCTTTTCATTTTTATTCTATTTATTTATTTATTGACGCCTCGTTTTTATTGTAAATATTGCTTGCTTTGTGTTGTATTGGCAGTAATTTCACCTGTGGCAATCTCATCAAAACCTCTGTGCATGGGAAGTGTTCACACAGGAGTTCCTCATTTTGTTTCACATTTAATCATCGTTAAATATAAAACTTTGAAGCAAAACCTTTATTGCCTTTTTAAAAACGGTACTTTGAAATTAGAAAGTGAAAAAAACAAAAAAAAACAGATACAATTTTTGGTTCATCATAATGAATAATTTTCATGTTTCCTGAGCTAGATTTACTTACGCTGATATTGAGGGCCGCCTAATGCCACCAGATCGCCGTTTGACCGAAGCACAAAGCAGGAGATCAGAAAACAGAAATAGACATCGATCTTTCCTGGCCCCCTTTTGCTGTAGAGAGACAACAGAATGAACTTTAAGTTTACAAGTCTGTGCTGCTGTAGATTTATTCACTGTTGTCATCTCCTTCTGAGATCACACTCACTTACTTGACAATGGTTCACGCCACTTCTATAACAATGCATATCGATCGTACACTCAAGACAGAGTAAAGACTTGCGCTTTGTAACGTCGCGATAGCATAAAAATTCGGCAAAAATAACAGTAAAATATGGTGAACTGCCGGTTGTAATCATACTAGTGAAAGACATAAGTTCAGTTATTTTCGAAAGGAGAAAGATGCAGTGCAAAACACAGGTTTCAATGTGGAGGTATAGCTTTTACCATAGATTTGTATGTGAAATCCAGTTCGTCGTTATTTGTGTGCACCGAGCAGCATGAACCAGTTGCTGTGGTTGCGGTTCGGTGAGCTGGGGCTCACGTGGTGACTACGGCAACGAATACATACATACAAGGCTACTGTACCAGCGGGTTTTGGAGGTTAATCACAGGAAAGGTACGCTACGCATCAACAGTCCCAACCATGAGGCACTGCTTTCAACAGATATGCATCTTTGCTTTTCCAAAAAACAGAGGAAACTACCAAACACACAAAACTTTTTACTGTGTTTTTCAGTTTTCTATGCCACGAAACTAGAAGAAAAAAAAGAGGAAATCAGCTGACCAGCTGAAAAGTTGCATGCCTGTTTAAATACACACAGAAAAAAAAATGCATTCAAACACCAATTTGAATTCCCCCGTCCCCCTAGACCTTATGGCCATGACGCCATTTGAGTAGGGTGCCCTCGGCTAGAGATCAAATGAAGGCTGCTCATTGGGCCATTCCTCTGCGCCGGGCGTATATACATGTGCAATTTCCATTGTTGCGTCATTGATTTACCTCCAAGATGGCAGCGTGATGACGTCAATGCATGAAGTCTATTGCAGGAGAAGCTACTGCCATGGTGAAATCATTTGTACCCCTCATAGTGAAAACTTTGTCAGTGTTTTATTATACTAGTAGAATAATCATGACGATGACCACTTTCCCATAAGTCTCAACGTGGTTACAATGCAAAGATTTTTTACGCTTGGAGATTTGTTTTCAAAAAACAATCCGATCCGCATAGGATTCAAGTGAACTTAAAGTAAAAGAACTTTAGGACAAAACACAATGAAACTACTCAATAGGCCTTATTTTTGACTGCAAGAGGGTGCCCTTTGTGGGTAGATTGGGGGTCAAACCATAGAAAAAATGTGGCAAACCAGATGCAGTTCGACTTCTAATAAAGCAGTTAATGTACAACTGGTGAGTTTTTTTTTATTGACAGTTTTACAATGTAATCAGTGTAAGATATTTGCTGGGAAAATTTGTATTTATAATGTTTTGAAATATTTTTGTACTTTTAAAATGGAATTAGTATTGCGCCCTCTTGCTGTCAAGATAAGGCCTATTGTCTGTAATACTTGAAGTTGGGAAATCCTTTTTCTGTTTGGACCAAGTAATATTGTATATGAATAACTGTGAAGGGATAGCAGGGTTGCAGGTAGTGGTAATAAATAGAAGATAGGGGTTAACACACACCAATGGACAGAACACGAAGATAACGCAAAACTTACAACAGCGACCCGTACCATTTCAGTGACCCCTAACTGACGTATGAACCTCCTATGAGGTGAAACCAGCTCAACGTGTCCATCGATCATCCCTTCCAGGCCTCGTAAAGCCTGCTCATCCTTGATGGCCTTGTCAGCGACGTTCTTGCTCTCATCAATGGCCGTAGCTAGAGTCTTGACCGTGTTGAGAGCCTGCTGTAGACTCTCCTGGTCAGGGTGATCTTCGGGGGTTTTGTCTATCAGTTCCTGAGAGAAAAAAAATGACAAGAAATAAATACCAAAATAAGTCAAATTCTACTGAAATAAGTCAAATTCTACTGAATCCAATGAAATTTTGATATCAAAAACAGAATGATAATTTTTTTTTTACATTTAAGAACAGAATTAAAGGTAGAATACATGATTGGTATTTATCTTTATTTTTATATTAGTATCAGTCTGAAAGCTCACTGTTTATGAAATTCATACCAGTACCAATCTTAACTAGAAATATTTCTGTCTTAAATACTGTCAAAGTCCAGAAAATACAATTTGAAGACTCTGATTTTAGTTTTGGTTGTAACAATCAGAATTAAGATCAATGTGTGTAAATGTTGAAAAGTGTGCACTGTTTTCACTATTTTCTCCTGACTCAGATGACGGATTGAGCCCAATTTTTCACAGGTTGGTTTTTCATTTGAATGAATCACACAAAGAACACTGCACTGTCAGCTTTACCAATCCTATATTTTACCTTTAAACAGAACATATAATATTACACTGTCACAAATCTGATGGGTATTGAATGTATTACAACCATAGGAGTCAAACTTTTTCATTATTTTTTTCCCAGTTTTAAACTTTACCTCATTCTTTATGTAAGAGGAAATGTATATTTTGTACAAACATTTCGGAAAACATTTATCATGATTTATACCGTGAAGTTTAAGAAATTTATTTCAAAACTATTTTTGTAAAAACTATACTCCCCTCTTTAAGTATGGCTTCAGAGTGATTTACACTGCATTCGCTTGTCTATGTACAAACAGTAGACTACCAGATAGACAACTCTAGTTTCTGATGGTCAAGATAAATGCTCCCCCCCCCCCCCCAAGGAAAACAAAATCCTTAACAAATAACATGAAATAATCAAATGAAGAAAAGATTCAGATCAAATGAACACACCAAGAATCATATCACAACACTACTTAATCTTATAGTGGACTATTCTGCAACGTTATTAATACCATAGTCAGCGGTGCAAACTTATCAAGCCCGAAGACAAGACATACATTTGGCTCTCAGATTAAACACAGATGCTTCGTTTGGCATACTGATTGGGATCAACCTCAATCCCGCGATACAGTCCATCTCTTTTTTTCAATATTTGTAAAAAAGAAAAATTCCCCGGGTTGGGGGGGGGGGGGAGGGTGGGTCTGCAGAATTTGCTGTCCAGTCAAGTACATGCTCTTGACAAGTAACTCATTTTGAACATTGTTTACATTGGTAGCAGGAGGCAAACATTGCGAGGGGGTGATAAGAGAGAAAGCCTAAGCAATCGTTATCTGATGAATCAGGAGTCTGTGGCATTGCGGCATGAGGGCGTATTTGCATGAGGACGGTACGACACAGATTAAGAAAGAAGAACGTCCGCTTCATACTCAGGGATTTACGCTTCATCATCAGGCAGGGGTTCCAGAGGCTTTTGTAAATGGGGACTGAAACTAAATATTCCCCACGCAGTCCCGTACGGCAGAATTGCCACCTCATTCAGAACCCGGCTATCATGAGGAGCAACAACATGACTGTTTACCCAAATGGAGCTAGGGGTCTTCACCGAATTTCCCCCTTTTTTGTTCTCGTTATTTCAATCCACAGTGATGGAACTTTGTAAAACTCTGCTACTGCTAGATTGTGTTGCGGGGCTTCGTCATCTATAAAAAGCCTCCGATTTCCTCTTTCTGATTAGGGATAACAGTTTAATATCAACAAGGAGTGTTTGTGTTTGCTTAGTATAATCATTGCCATGGGAACGGCTGCAGGAAAATCTCCATCTGAAATGCTGTTCTTGTGTTTCCAAGGTGACAGCCAGATCTAGAAGGGAACCAGCTGGTCATGATGTTACGGCCAAACTATGACTGTTTTCAGGATTCACTGTCTTTCCAAAAAACAAATTCACAATCGTGGAGGGCAGAGTGGAGGGATTTTTGGCTCCAGTCCTACCTTTAGAAATACCGCACTTGCAAAGTGACAGACAATTGTTTTAAAACGTTTTTGGTTCAGTAGAAGTAGTTCAAATCTGGTGGCTGAAAAGGAATTTAGAATTGTCAGTTCTCGTTATGTTGAAATTAACCTCCATCGGGTGATCCATTTCAGATTAAATATGCACACTGAATAATCTTGCAGAAATAGTTGTGACACAAATTATGTTCTTGAGATACAATCTCTCCCCAAGTACAAAGGCACACAAAGACATAGGGACCAGGTCAACTTCTTCCTGTGGTCTTGGCCTAAATCCTTTTAAAAATGCTCCCATTAAATTCACAAGAAAATCAGCCCCCACAAGAATTAATTCCAGACTGGAACGTATTTACGGACATTTCAAAAAGCCAAAATATGAAATATGTATGGATCTGTGGGGGAAAGAGGACCACTTGTAATTGCATCAAGAGCTAGGCTTGTAGGGTCCTTGTTTACATCCATAATGCCATTGGACCAAAACCGAATTGACCTCAAGGAGTTCAATTTGAACTCCAACCCGGAATTTGACTATTTTTCTAAGCAAAAACAAGCAAAGTTTTTGATCTCGAACATGGCATTTTGGTCGGTCTACTTTCCTAAAAAAAAAAAAAAAACAAAACAAAAAAACAAACAAACAAACTAACAACCAACCAACCAACCAACCAACCAACCAAACAAACACACAAACAAACAAACAAACAAATAAACAAACAAACAAACAAACAAACAAAAAAACAAACAAACAAACAAATTATTACTTGGCAATTATTTACATCACAGTAGCTCACCCAAAGCGAGAAATAAATAGAAAACAAAATCTTCAAAACATGTGCATGAAAATATAAGCTTTCAGGGTATGTAACTTCAGGAGCTCTCACTTTACCAATGAGAGTATGGGTTGAAAAGCATGAACACTGGTTCACAGAGAGTTCATTGCCTTCTTGTACACGATTCACATAAAAGGCCTTTGGAGCTGATCACCGGTGATTGCTTCATATTTGAGATGCAACTGAAATATAAATCACGAGATGGAACCTGGACTTATAGTCAGCAGGAAAATGAGTTGATTATCCTTGTGGAAGTGATGCACTTGTAATCCATGTACTATTCCATCTAAAAAAAAAAAAATGTAAAATGTGTCTGGCGGATGTTTTTTATTCCCCTGTCTGTCTGAAATATTCCAAGGTTTTGTCAATGAATGCAAATTGCAAAATCTTGACATTTGTGTGGTCTACACAAATGAATAATATGTGGGCAGATTATATGTACATATATATATTTACTTGGGTTAACAAAAGTCCTTAATGATGCACAATCCAAGCATTAAAAAAAATGTATCCTGAGAAACAAATCCGAACTGCAAGTTATTAAATTTCCATCTCAACCAGAGTTAGCAATTTGACAATAAGAGAAGAACATTTACATGTATTGAATAACTCCTGTGTAGACATTATGAAAGTTTCATTAACTAGTTCTAATAAAAAAAAGTCATAGTGGCATAGAGTACAAGAACTCCCAAGTTGCATGAGCAGTTGGCAAGTAGTTGACAAAAGGCCTTTTTCACACTCTGAAAAATCTCTGTCTTGGACACGAGTGCGACCCGTATAAGTTTGAATGACCTTTTCACACTACAACATTTCAACCCGGGGTTGACGCGTGTAGAGCGCTCGATCCGTGTTGAAACCAACCCTGCTCGAGAGGTGGGATGATAGTTTTTGTGTAGAGAATTACACGTGTAGCAAAAAAGGCTGATTTCGTGTCAGGCAGTGTGAAAGCAGAGCGGAATTGACTTGGGAGTGGATACAACATTTTGACTGGGTTTGCAGTTCCTAACAGTTTTCCCAATTCAGGATTTTCCTTCACCATCTAAAACTTATCAGCAGAGTGTGGGTTCGAGTCCCGGTCTTGACACTTGTGTCCTTAAGCAAGACACTTAACCATTACTGCTTCATCCTTCAGATGGGACGTAAAGCCGAAGGTTCCGTGTGTTGTGTAATGTACGTAAAAGAACCAAGTTACACTTATCGCTAAGAGATGGGGCTTGTCCTGGTGTTTCTGGCAGTGGCTGCTGAATGCCATTACAGCATAGGAGTGGTTCACTCTGACTAACCTCCATTGAGCCGAAATACAATGAATGAACAATGGTGGAAGCCTTTGAATGCCTCGTAATCCCCTTTTTGGAACAAAAGGACAAAGGTCTATAATCGGGGATTACACAAACGCCGCCTCTCAATGGCCACAAAACTTGAGTATATTCAAGCCCTTTTTTTGATCTTGTGTGGGTGAATCGAAGTGTTAGGCGATGTGTGTGTGTGGTCTGTGCACTCTCTGCAGTTGAATGACCAGGCGACCTTTGCTCCGGTGGTCCGAAATTACATAATGGCATCTTTACACGGTTTCCGTTTCCAGGCAGGGGAAACATTTGTGTGTATTCACGTCATCCAGCTTGAACTGGTTAAAAAAAAACTGTCTCAAAAATAACAATAACCGCCTTTGAGTACCAAATTGTTGGTAGATACATGCGCCATATAAGACTTCGGTATTATTCTTATCTATGGCCTATGAGCTACAGTAACTGACATTTTTTTTTTTTTTTTTTTTAGGTCTTATTGGTTTTATTACCAGATATAATCTGAATTTTGAATGCATATTCAAATTATACCTTACCTTAACACAAACCTTTAATAAAACAGAGAAAATGTCAAGTCAAAGTATTTAATGGAGGGAAATTAAATGATTGTGTGATAAGACATTAAGTGAAGCTCAACTACGGATCAAGTGAAGAGGCTTTTGGCGTCTGACCATCACGGCAAGGACATGCAACTTCTTATCATCAATGCTCAAGATCTAAATTGCAATCTCATGGCAAACTTTATACTGCTCAGTATGTATCAGTTGGTACCCCACCCAGGTTACACCATACACTTTTCAACTTGTAAACCAATGATTTAACTGCCTAAAAAAAAAAAAAGGTGCTTTCTACCACTGGGAGACCTTTGAGGATGCTAGATGGCAGCAGACTTACCAGGTATAGAGCGTTCTCGTATGACGTATCGGCTGACACGCTGGAGTACAAGCACGCGCCCGTAACGCACAGAAATCAGTACTGGTAGGTGCGCGCAATGTGAACATGTTCTACGCGTATAGGAAACGCAACGCTGAATGGTGACACGTGTGCGTATCTTGCCATAGAGCTGTGTACAAATAGCTCATGCCATGTGCGTAGCTGTCCTCCAGCATGGCGGAAATGTGACGTCAATGAGAACGCTGTATATCCATTGGTCTCCAGATGTGCCCATGCTCAGAACTACGTAAACAGTGACAATTTAACTGGTAAGTGTGCTACCACCATAGAGCTATATATATTGACTAGAGCGCCAACTCTACATTGTATATGCACAACCATTTTGAAGTCGCGCTGCACGCTGACATGTTTGGTCATTGTGCGTCATTGAAGAAAGATTTTAATTTTCAAAGAACATTTGCCCGCGAGTATTCTGCATGTCTTGCGAGCGCGCGTCAACGGCTACATGACGCAGCTCAAGCACACGTTAATGTTTGAGTAAATGGTGCAAAGTTCTTCCCTCAACTGCAGAAAATTGAGTGATGCAAGAAATCCCCCCCCAAAAAAAAAAAATCCTCAAGACACGTTTTCAAACGCGCACAAGACGTGACGCACAAGCGAATGCAGTAATAAATACGCGTGTCCTGAGGTTAAATCACGCGCTAGAACTCTCCTCTTTCTGGGGTGGGGGTGGGGTGTGGTTGGGGTGTGGGGGCTATTATATAATAGCCCCCACAGATACAGACAATGAATGTTTATGAGTGCAATGGTGGAATGTTCATTCAACGAGGCGAAACATTTATTATTTGTTTTATATAACATCCAAGTAGATCTTTGTCACTGTAATATAAAGACCAATAATAAGACTGCATTCTAGCAAACGGTTGTGTCCCATCAAAATGCGAGCATTTTCTACTGCTTTGTTTTGCACACGATGGTCCAGCGTGCAATAGAGCAAAAAGGATAGAACGAAAATGCAAGTTGAATAGTGCCAAAAATGCACGCTCAATGATGTAGCGGTGCAATGGTGTGAAGAACAATCCAATCCTCCAATCAAATGACAAGGATCTACTTGGGCGTTATATAATGTGTAATCCTGATTCTGGACCATCATCCTTTTGTTGTACAAAGGGGATTACCAGCGGTCGATAGGCTGCCACTATTGTTTATCATTGTTTTTCGGCATATGACAAGTAGATTTATAATGCCCCAATTCCAGTCAAGGCTGTTCAAAGGCGCATGACATTGCAATATAAAAATAGTTAAAACTACTGTAAATTACACGATAAAACAACAAAAACACAGCTAGAGGGTTTGTTTCCGAAACAATTATGGAGCATTAAAGATTGAATATCTTGAATATGTTGGAGAATAAGTCTGTTTTTTTAGAAACGCGGCGTTAAGTGGTTGACGAGCAAAGTACCACCTACCTGTACTGTCCTAAAAACCAACCTTTCAAAATCCGTATCAATTGGAGTAATTTTGACCTGCACACACAAATAGAGTCATTACAGGGTTCTCTCTAAGATTTTTTTTTATAACTGGGGGGCATTCTGGAACCCAAATTTTGAAAGTGTGGCCGAAGCACGCTGATTTGAAACCAGATCCTCTGAATATTTTTTTGTTGATGTTTATGTTTGGTTTGAAAAGCTCTAATGTGCAATCTAGAGCAGTTAAAAAATGGTTTTTATGTTATGATTTTTGTGAATTTGATCTATATATATATATATTAATGTATATTTTTTGCATATCAGCAGTACTTCCCGCATATCGGCCCCAAATCTGCGCGTATTGGCCCGATACGCCAGCTTGTGCATGGCAAGAACCCTAATCAAGGAATGACATCAAAAATGGCATCAAAATTTGGCTTTTACACCCTGAGCTTACTTTGAGAAGTAGTTCATATCTTGGAATTCTCTGTATGGGTTGAATGATGAGGTCATCTAGATTTAATCTTTCCTTATGCTCCTTGGTTCTCTCCTGCAACATCAAAACACAATACAAACATTATACAGTCAGCCATATTTTTCAAGATCCCATCCCTTCTTCCTGCAACCCACCTCCAAATCTTTATTTTTTCGACCCCTCTCTGTCACTGTATTCCTCAATATGCAAAATCAGCCATCTTGACAAATTTGTGCAATTACATTCTTCCCCTAAGTTCCTTTAAAAAAAAAACATTCTTCGCGTTTGATGAAGATGCTAATTTCCAAACAAGTTTCTCATGGTTATTTCACTTCAAACCTTCAATGACATTTCAAATTCAACACTTCTGAAGAACAACTTGTGACAATCCTACTTGAAATTAATCACAAAAAGGACTGAAAAAGACTGAGGGGAGAAAAATACAGCAAATAAGAGAAGATGAATGAGGAAAGAAGTACAGTGCTCATAACTGCTAACACATTCACACATGTTCCTTCTGTAGCTGAAGATGTTAGTGTATTTCAGCATGCTAATCAATCAAATTAGTACGTACTTCAGACTTGCAAAGGACCCCCACCCCCACCCCCAATGGCAAACGTAGTCATTCCACAAGACTGAACCATTGTTTGCACTTTGAGATAGCAGTCTCAACATTAAGGTACAGACAAATTAGAGGCATATGAATTGTATTCTTTCCAATGCATACCTAACAAATTATTTGAAATCTTTACAAGAATAAAAGAATCACATAAATCGCCCTCCACCCACACTAATGATGCATTGTCAAGCCAGTGCCACCTCAATTCTGCTAGGGGGAAGAATATCACCTATTAGGGAATGAGTTGAACCAACAAACTTTAGCATACATGAGCAGTTCATATAACTGTGTGACCAGTTCTGCTTTGTGATCTGAACGCAATTTCATAATGCACTAAAATTTGCTAAGCATAGAAAAGTGAGTATTGCTCATTTTTGCTAAGCAGAACAATTTGCTAAGCACTATTTTCTGAAATTGGGCCCCAGACAAAAGCTTGATTCCTACAGTACATAGCAATCGGTACCAACTAAAAAAGCATTCAAATGAAGTATCAAAACTTTCTCATGTTATTCAAACAGAAAATTGCAATTTCCTGTTTTTCCTGTAATTTTTTCGGTTTAGCAAAACTTTTGCTTAAATGTACGGATGATAAGTGAACAGAATTATTCCAAGTCAGACTAACTGCCATTGGGAACAAACTTTTGCAAGTCTGATGTCTTGAAATCACGTCAACAGATTTCATTAGGGCTGATCTATTGTGCAAACTACCCCATATGGAAAGTTTCCATTTTAATATGCATTCATTTGATGTGCACTGGCCGTTTTCAGAACCCCTGGGAACTTCTAATTAATATCCGGAAAGATGGTTCTTCCATTGAATCCTTTGACAATGTAGCAGCTTTCTGTTTGATGTGAACTTGTGGCTGTACTTTAAGAAACACTTCAGAAAGGAAAACTGAAGAGAATCTTCGTCGTCTCGGCAAAATGTACGGTGTGTTTACCTCAAGAAACTTGTAGAAAGCTGGCTTGGCTGAGGCCTTGCTGATTAATTCTTTGGCACGGTTGAAGTTATTGGTGAAGGCGGTGTATGTATCAAGTATGGGCTGTTTTGCCATCTGGAAGAAAATTACGGACAGAAGATTGATGATTATCAAATAATTGAACAGTTCTTGCATTTGGTGTCTAGCTAAAGTAGGACTACAGAACTACAAGAACAAATTTTAAAAGAAAAGGATGGTGCAGCTATATAATCTAAAAAGGTAAAGCCTCCGACTTATGTATGAGTGCATTTCTTTAAATTATTAATAATTCCAGATACAAATCATAAAAATACCCTGCGAAAGCCTTTTTGAAAATTATGCACAGGTTTTTCAGGAATAAGATTATTGTAATTACATGTCTTGGTATTCTTGTTTGTAATATGACAAAATGCTTGTTTATCTTGCCCGTCTGAATCTACTTCCAGCTGATATACATCAATTAAACTATTTATTCCGATTTATTCAAATTGCTTAGAGAGACTGGAAGTTTAAGAATACAATTATTAAGTCGGACTATGGTCTGAAAAGATTTACCACCAATTTCACAAATCTTCCTAGCGGAAAATATCGCTGAACAAATGTGCTCCCTCAACCAGCCACAAATTCTGTATTGTTATATTAGATTTTGTTTGGTAGTTTGTTATTATTATAATTATTATTATTATAATTATTATTATTATTAATTATTCTGGTTGTGAAGCCAAGGATTCTCAGAAAAGCGAACTTAATCACTATCCAAGCCAAGAACCCCATGGAGAGAAGACAAGGAAGGAAGTTTGGAGAGAAGACAAGGGAGGAAGTTTCAGTTTTAGATATGGGAGGAAAACCCCAGAAAAATATTCCAGGGAAAACCCATGTAATCAGGTAGGGACTGAAAAACCCAATCCACGTAGTGCCCCCGATGGGATTCGAACCGGGGTCCCAGAGGTGGAAGGCGAAGAAAGATACCACTACGCCAACCTGACCGACCAAAGAGCTTTTGCTGTTCGGGCAAACTTTTTCTTTGCTAGCAAATCAAGTAAAGTTTAATGATGTTGAGTCCAGTGCACTTTAACTCTAACCACCATAGCTCTATGGTCTGACTGACTGGTACCCATACACTGTTGGTAACTGGACTCATCCTGCTGGGTTTGAGCACACCACATCTCATTACTGGCCAGCACTGGTTCCCTAATGACCCACTTTTACAACCTCCAACCCCACCCCCTTTGCCAATCCCTTCTAGAGGAAAGATTTAGAATACCAGATACATGTATCAGTGAGCCAACATTAACACTCTAACACTCAGCTTAAGATCATGTGTTTACTTCTACAGTGATAAACAAAACAAACTTATACTATCAAATTTATCAATGCCCATTGACAGATTTATTAAATAGTACTGTTATTCTGTCACAACTTTAATTACTTTGTTTAAAAACTAACACCCTACCATAACAATTAATTATCAATGGAACAATAGGTTTGATGGGTTTTCCTCTTGGAAACTGTAATTCACTGACTTTAAGGTCCCAACAAACTGCAAGACAGTAAAACAAAAATTTGAATTGATGTTAAATGGGAGCCCTCTAGAGGCTCACGTAACTAGACTTTTTTTGAAGGTGTCCATTTTGCTAATTGAATGCTAAAATTGTTTGAGCTTCTAAACAGTGAATAAAGCACAAGTCATCTTGCTGTTTTCCCCCAAGTAACAGGTATGTGTCAGAAAGCAGTCATAAACTTAGAAATTATCACTGCAGTGTATATAATTAGATTCTTTACTTCCAGTTTATCAGAGGTGGGGAAATAAAGGCTTAGATACCGTATCCTAGCAACCGTGGAAAGAGGTGCTTGCTGAAAAGCAATACAGCTGTGATTAGCTATGCAGGTGTGTAAAGAGTTCTACGATTGTGAAGATTAAAACGGAACATTTACACGGGACATTCCGGGGAATGCGGCCTGGTCTCTGTTATTTGCTGACTGCTCTAACGATCAGTCTTACTCAACTTTGATTGTTTGGGGGAAATTAACTGCTGAATATACGGTCTGCCATCCTGTGGAGTCAAAGTTTGGTTCTACAAAATGGCGGACCGTGTTCTGTCACAAAATTAAACAAAGCCACACAATTTCAAGGTTGTTCACTCTTTTACATTTAGAGAGTGAAAGAAAAAGAGAGAGCCAAAACCTGAACAAGCAACTGTTACACAAACTACCTTTATCTGTTTGAAAAAGGTTAGATTTATGCGCTCTTCCAAACCAACATTTCACCATACCTTTAGTTTATTCTACATCAAAATCAACCTGACCTCAAAAATGAAGAGCTACCCTGAACATCATCTCTTCCCTCCCTCAACACCATTTAGGTTCACGGAAGAGTCAAGTTTAAATTTAGATTGAAGAATGGATTAGAGGATGACATATGATTGATGATAGGATTCTAGCACAGGAAGGAAGGCACAGGTAACAGCAACGCTGATAAACGAGCAGCCCCAATCCATACAATCTTTTAAACAAGATCCAGTAGGCTACAGAATATGGCGTTTCAACTAGTTATAACAGTACAGTTGTAAATGCCTCTGCTGGCTCTAAAACTACATAGCCCATAGGGGATTGTAAAAATGAAGAGTGGTGGGCCTGTTCTACATCGGTCTACCTCAGAGAGGTCCATGAATGAAGCCATGTTTCGATAGCTCCTTATTTGGCAATCACAGCAACATGTAAGTCACTCTGGAGGGATCACAGCCTGGTTACAAAGTCTTAGGCTAATCCCAACAGTGGAGTGACAACACTTTTTTTTTCAGAGCAAGGGAGGGAAATCAGACAGAACTCTTTGGTTGTTGAAATATTAATAATTATTGATTAAACTCGTAAGTTAGTTTTGTTGCCTCTGTCTGTTTTCTGATTTCGCACAGCTGAATTCTTCACTGTGATACGAGAGTTGAGAACCAGGCTAAATGTGGGGAACTGAGTATGAAGCTTCCTTTTGCAACGCCACAGCTGCGCATTTTACCAACCATGGCTGGCAAAAGTACGGGCGGCCTTCACTGCAAAAAATACAACAGTTTATTATTCGACCAATAATGCTATTAAATTAATACCCACATTAATGATAAATAACATTTACCATCCAAAACAAAAAGTAAACTTATACTTGTACAAAAAAGGCAGATTTTCGCCACGCCAGTTAAATACATTTTGTGCTACTCAAAATGGTGGTCAATGTTTGTAAACAAAAGAAAGGTTTATAATCAGACCTCTGACCTAGACCAAGTCTAGGCTTGACTCCGTTTAGGTCAGAACTGTGTAAATGAAATGATTTTGACCTTAAGACATCTTGACCTTACCGATGCACTGATGATGTCACCAATCTTCTGAGCGTCATGCCAGTGGTTGATGCGCATCTTGAGCTGCTGAAGAAAGTTCTCATGAAAATTGAGGATCTCCGGGAGTTTGTAGAACATGACATCAACCATTCCAGGATCAATACAAAGATGAGCATACTCTGGGCTCTTCAACTTCCTCATATAGCCCTGGGGGGAGGAGGGATGGAGAGATACAGGGATGAAATTTAGGAAAAAGAGATGTTATAAATATACTTCAATTTGGTATAGATCAGAGACATTCCCAACAAAATGTCGCGCTGTGGCACTTAACCAGTAGACTCTGGATGTCATGTATACCCTAAGTCGAGCAGCTTGGCCATGGTGGTTTGCACCATGGCAGTTGCACGCGAGCGTCGATGCACACACACTGTGAGTCCTCCATGCTGACTGACGTGCTATTGTCACAACGTGTGCGCGTGTGGCAGCCATAGCTGCGAGATCACCATGAACGAGCTGCTCGGATTAGTGTATACATGCAAAAAATTGTCTGAGTCAGCAAATGGACGGCGTTTAGAAAATCTGGCACAAAGGTCACCCAGACATTTTGTTTCGGAGCGTGCACACAGTATGCGCTCACAGTGCAATTGTTTCACCCACACAAAAAAGGACAGATGGTATTGAATATTTTGCTGATTTTCACCCACTAGGCTAGGGTTATTGCGTAATCCCCATATTCTAGACCTTTGTCCTGTTTTTTTGTTCCAAGAAGAGGTTTACGAGACATCAAGAGGCTTCCTCCATTGTTTATTAATTGTATCTTGGCTCAATGGAGGTAATTGTCAGAGTGAACTGTGGGAATCCCTGGGTTGACTTAAACTTGGAAATAAGGACACTGCAAGCATAATATACATCCCGAGCCCCAAGTTCCCCCACTGCTTGATTACAAGAAAACGTACAGCATTAACAGCAGAAGTAAGTTTTGCCAGTACCACCGATGTTGTATTATACCTTATCTTTGTTCATAGAATGTAAGCAGCAGCAGCTTTGCAAAAATAATCAACGTTGCTCTCTTGAAATATTCAAGAACCTCTTTTTTTATATTAAAAAAAGTGGCCAGTAAGTTCAACATGAACATACTGTGTACGCTACAGTATGTTACCCAATCAGGCCCAGGGACGCACACATTTCAGCTCTTTTTTTAATTCTGACTTCAGTTACAGACAGAAATCCCTCCAGGCAACATTCAGCATAATTACATCAGTGTGCTAAATATAGCATCTTGACCGAAACAGTGTGACTTCCCAATTAAGAATGTATTCCAAATTATAAACATTTCTGGGAGTGAAGTGCATAATCTTACTTTGTATGGGCAGAGAGAAGCCTTTTTACCTTGCAGGAATAAAATAATTTGCATATTAGAATTAATTTATTAATTTATTAATTTAATCCTTTTTTCCCCCAGTGCCTTCAAATATGTTTGGTCACAGACAGATGGCGCTTTACAAATTTGTTTTATTATGAATATTACACCAATTTATTTATATCCTAACGAATGACACCATAGTTGTCTCCAACAGGGGGTTCTAAAAGTTAAGTTAAAACGCAATTTCCTGATGACATTCAAGTAGACCTACATCCACGATATCCCATTTTTATTTCCGCCTTTGCGGCTTGAGTATTCTGCAATAGGACAAGCTAATTGCACTTAATCTCTATCCACACAACTGTTTTTGCTTTTTATGTAAACTTAAATTAAACATTTGAGGCATCACGAGCCTAATTTGAAAAACAACCTGAAAACATGGCCGTGCATTAGTCTCGCACATAATCAAACATTTTTGGGGAAACTTACATAGCTTGAATGTGTGAAGGAAACAAAATTGTGTACTTCCACGCGGCCCAACATTCAATGTGGGAGACTTTCACGGTCTATGTGAAGATGATTCGAATCTCTGCCTGGACAGTGGGAGTGAGCCCCCAGCACTTCATGGATGTTAAATTGCCATAAACAGGTGTGGACATAGCCCTGGAGGGCTTTCACTTTCAGATAAATACTACAGTGACATCCTGGATATGAAGACCTGTTTTAAGGGGTGGAAAATTTTCAGAGTTCCATAATTCAAGTCTTACCTGTAAACGGCTACTTATTTCACCGGATTAACATTCCATGGCTGCGAACATTTTTTGGCAGTGTGTTTTGGACGCCAGATATTCCCCTTAAGTCCCATCATTTTCCTGAAATAATTCAGCTCTCAACGTTAAACATTTCTGCAAACTTTATACACAGTTCATCGGGCAAACCTATTACGTGCGTGTTTGCGCATCACCGTACACTGACTGCACAGCGCCAACATCCCGCAAATGCAGGGAAATGTTAATGCATGAAATACGTGCAACTGCCTGTGCCTAACATGCTAGCATACGCGCACGCACAACACGCATGTTTGAGAGAATGAACAAAAATTGACATTTTTAACGAGAGCTTAATTCTTTCACAAAAATGATGGATTTATGATGAATATGTGACGTCCGAAACTCACCGCCGAAAAATGTATGCGGCCATGAAATGTTAATCCGGTGAGATAAGTAGCTTCTTACAGATAAGTTTTGAATTATGGAGCTCTGAAATTTTTCCGCCCCCAAAATGGGCCCTCAAGGCTAGGACTCTGTATCTGTGCACAGAGGAAGAGTCCTATATAGGGCTTGTGTAGACACTACATGAGAATTTGGGAGCATAGAAAGGTCTGTAAGGTCGTTGATACCAATGATCAGATTCAAATAAATTACAGTTCCAAGGTCTCCTAAGTTAATCACAATGCACATGGAATGGTATTGCCATCACTTAGGAAATTTACACGTACATAAACAAGTGGCATCAAAAATGGATTTATTTCATGTTAAAGTTTTTATTGTTTATATCAAGAATGATCACGTTGATAGAAACGAAACCATTAGGATTCTAGCTTTGGTCTAATATACAAGTAGTGACCGGTTCAGAGTGCAATGGGAGGAATATTCTCACAAGGTAAAACTTGGACAGTTCCGTTTCACGAGGCGAACATGAATAAAAAAGCCACTCAATATTTGTTTTATATTACTGACATATAGATCCTTGTCATTTGAGAGGAATACTATCGCAAGGTAAAACTTGGACAGTTCCGTTTCACGAGGCGAACATGAATAAAAAAGCCACTTAATATTTTTTTATATAACTGACATATAGATCCTTGTCATTTGAATTTTTTTCACAATAAACACAAACTCAAACTAGACATGGTTGATCTTCCACCCCACACACTGAAAAATCTAAAACCACTTCTTTTTAAAGAATGTGGACGACTCTATGTAGACATCAACCTTGTTGCACAGACACGCTATATTTGTCCATACTCCACGCACGCGCGACAACGAATATATCTTAAAGCGAACTTGACGCACAGCTTAAAATAGCACAACACGTGGAGGTAGAACAGCGTAATGCACGGGGTGTGGCAACATTACAACCTTTTGCACAGGTGCTCCTTTGCTTTAGCAGCGGCGCTCAACTGCTCAAAAACATTGGGAACAAGGATGATCCTAACTGCTGAATGGGAAACACCATTCCCCATGGGCGAATTGGAATGTTTTGATCGCCGGTGCAGATGGGAGTAATAAATAGTCAATGTCACGTGACATACCTTCCACCAATCAAATGACAAGGATCTGTATGTCAGTTAAATAACTTATATTCACACACCTCACTTCTTGGGACCTACAGTTCAAGATTGTAGCACTTTCAAAAAGATCCAAGTGTTTTTCTTATTATCTGATTGCAATCATAATAAGCCTCTACAAGACAATTACTTTTGTGTACAAACAAAAAGTTCAACCACTCTATTGACTTTATGATCACTCCAAAAGAAAAAATAAGGGATTCCTTTTTCCTGTTACAGATGCTATTTCCTGACATTTGAACAAGAACTTTGATAAAAATGACATGAAAGGCATCATTGATCTCTGTCACGCTCTGTAAAGAAAGCCTCAAGAAGTCACCAAATCTGGCAAAATTTTCATCTCAATCGTCCGTTAAACCTCGCCGCCCCCCCCCCCCACAAAAAAAAAGAAAAATATCCACCGGGTTCATGGGAAGGCAATCCCAGGGGAAATCTAGCCGGATTTTCATGCTCCCAAAAATACCACGGGACTGATGACTGACGGGGCAAACTCCACTCGGGCAGCATATAGCGTAGTAATCAGTGTGTAACAGCAATACACTGTTTTGATTACATGACTAATGTCATCTGTCACATACATGAGTCGCAGTTCACAATTACCCCGTATGCGACTTCCGATTGACCCTGTACTCCTGTTTTCAACTTTTTGAAAAACTGCTCGGTGTGGAGGTTAAATCAAATTACGGACAAAATGGGAAAGTGCAAAATCTGATGACACGATAATTTCTCTGTACATACTGAGAGCAAACAACTTAATATAATCCCAAATGTGAACTAAGATTGAGTATTTGTGCAGATTAAGGCAGCATGGGTGTTGGTTATACCTAAACTGTACAAGATATCTCTATATCAAAAAAATGCTTGGAACGTGCTGTTGTGTATTTTTCTATGAAAGGGGCAAAATACTTTCAGATAATCCCAACTGGCTTTAATAAATGAATGTAAAAGTACATACATGTACTGTGTATGATGACAGATCCATTTGGACACAATTTTATGTCGATTGCTTTGATTACCAGAGAATTCTCACTTAAAGTTCAACGTTGGTAAACTGACTGTAAATGCTTCCATTCTTTGCACAAATCAAGATATATTTAATAAAACCTACCTATGAAAATGTCAGATCATTTCATTGTTTCATTTGTGAGAGAACGGTAAAAATGCATTCAGCATTTTTTTTTTTTTTTACGCATTCCTACAGGCAGAGTTTTCGTCTCACCGAGACAAAAACTAATTTTGGATCTTATTTCATTTATTATTTAAAAACGATAACACTTCAGGCAGAAATATTTCAATGACAGTTTCAAGGTAAGGTAAGGTATATGTAAATCTGTGAACATTTTACGTTTTTCTTCTTCCCAATGTTGAGCTGGGGCTTTAAGTCGACCTGTACATCTATGTGCCATAAGGGCTGAATTTCTCAGAAAGCAGAGTGACGAAATTTGGTCCTGACCAGCAATTTTGTCTACGGTTGCTTATATTCAAATGATTTGTCCGTTTACAAAATGATCTGAATCAACAGGGTACGCTAACATGTAAAGGCTTGATTGACGCGTAGGTGGTGACCATGGAGAAAGTGCTGTGTGGGCTGGGAACTACTCAATTAACACTGCTTCCATGGACAGTTTCTTCAGAACTTAACATTTAAATTTAAGTATAAATCCTGGATTTGGTTCACTGAACTTCGATAAGGATTTGTAATAGGCGTGAAGATTGCATTTTTTGTCTATTCCCTGTCCCTTTACTCGGTAATGAAAAACATGCTTCCTGATCTCTGCCTGCCCACCACCGCAAAGAAAATGAAAGAAAAAGTCACCATATGTTATTGTACAGTTATACAGTGAGGCAAATGGTTTCATTGCGAACTGAAGGTTCCTAATTATGGAACTACTTATTTCCCCATTGGGAGAAAGAATTGGATCAGGGTAGTATACGTGGTAATTATATCCCAAATGGAATAGTTTCAGTGACAATGACAATGAGTGCATATGCTATATTAGAACATTCTAATTTCAAATATCACCAGCCTAATTCCAGGCCTCGATTTTAAGAAAAACGGGGGCAGGCCTTTGCTGGCCAAATCAGAGAAATTGTACAAGGGCATGCTGGCCAAGTTGGTAGTGACAGTGCAATTTTTCTGAAGGGCCTGCTGGCCAACTCGACAGGGCATGAGGCCAATGGCCTCGGTGGCCTCGGTTAAGATCAAGGCCTGTAATTCCCATGGGCATGGTGGCCATCCTTCCATCTCGGCTCTAGCCCATACACACACACAAACAATGTTGATTGGCTCCCGGAAATTAATGTGCAATTTAAATAATGATGTTTACTGAGTAACTATTCTTTGTTTGATGACTTCTGATGTGCGAATATTACAAGCTCATTTCCAAATTAGCAGATGCAAGAGCATTTCAGTGGCATCGATTACAGGAAGTGTTTGAAACGAGGCGAGTTCAGACAGAGTATGGAGGCAAATAATTCTACTTGAACACATCACTGATATGAAATATCTGAAGAGAACTTTTCTGAAAACTGTCTCGTGGGAATTCATCAATAAATTAAGGACTTGGTTTTTACACGGACGTTCCTCAAGAAAGCTTATGTACCATTCCTTTAGGCCGTTTCACTAGTCTACAATGTACTAAAAGTGAATGGTAGCAACTTGAGCGATCACGGCCCGCGCTGAACCTATTTATACGTCATACTCCAAACCCACAGGGAAAGACGCCTTCTATTGCAAGCCAGCTTTTCGAGATGGGAGCATGCGTTGGGGAGAGCAGCAAATAATCACGCAATCGTCCTAGCCTACAGCTCACGTATCCTGCCTCAGATTAGAAAAACACATCTATTTGGTCAATGACTTATGAGGCTGCAGCACGTTGAACACGTACATATATCCAACATGACTTTAATGAATCCAACAGCCCCAAAATTGGTGAATCCACAGTCCACGATGGTGAACTGCTCTTGCTTCGATGAGGGGCGGCCATGTTTTCTTAACCCTCAATTATTAAGTGAACAGACTGATTGGACAGGCCTCGCTGCCGCGGGACCGAACTGCATTTCAGACAAATCATCTGACCCACAGGCTTTTTCTTTCACATCATGCGTCAGAAACCTCCTTGATATAAAAAAAGAGTACCTCATCATTTCTTTTTTTCACCTAGGGATGACATTTTGAAGGCGAAATCTTCAACATGAATGTAAGCTTGTGAAGGGGTGTTGGCTTTCAAAGATGGTCGGAGGTGTTTAGTGTTCGAGCCTACGACTAAGAGTCTTTGGAATCACATATTAAGTTATTTTAATTTAAACAAGCTGGGCATTTTCTAAAACATCATTGAAAAATAGACATTCACGCCCTTTTTAAAAAGGCTTTCAAATAGCTCGTCTGTCATTCACAAAGAAAGTCTGCCTATTTAAAAGAAACACAAATATAGAATAGCTTATTAATTTGCATATTAAAAAAAATACTCTTAAAATGATTGAAAACTTGTCAATGCATTTCATGGGGTCAAAGTTATTATTATGAAGGCCCCCCCCCCTCTTAAAAATGTTTCCACAGGTGTTTAAACGGGTGTTTTTTTCTTCTGGAAAAGGCCTTTTCCTTTAAAAACTTAATTCCAGGGTAGACTTATTGGTACTAAGTATAACAGCCCCTTGCATCTTGTGGCAATAACTTGCACTTTTTACCTGGATCCTTAGGTCTGAGATCTGGACTATAGTTAAGTAACACAAAATGCGAGAGGGCGCTCTTCAGTGGGCTAATAAAGCACTTATAAAAGTTATAGCAGTGACCTCAACCCTTAACCCATTCTAGACTTTGCCTTTACATAATTTTCATTGTATTGAAATAATCAATTATAATCTATGCAGCAATGAAGGATTATAGGATTAATATGACTGGTCCCCCCCTCCAATAAGTTTGACCATGACCAACCCCCTCCCCCAACACTAATGTGCTTGGAATAAAACCAAAAAAGCCATTACATATCCCCATTAAAGCCTCCCCATGAAGATCACACCTATAATGACATATTGTATACCATACTTGAGACCACTTAACCAAAAGCTCAACCCATTCCTTCAAAGAATGCCAAAGCACAACTTGAGCTCCAGGCTTTACGTCTCTTCCCCCCAAATTATATCTCAGTCACATAATACAAGAATGACCACTTCATCCTCATAATAGGGGCTATCAAAATCTATACCCATCCGCTGCAAGAATTCTTTTGGCCACCAGGGCCGAATTAATCTTCATAAAAATGTTGACATGGTGCCAAGCATTTTTTAATTTTTGCTTTTTTATTTAACTCTGAAGGGGGGTTTTGAGGATGTTCAAGATTAGGGTGGGCGGTTCAACCGCGGTTATGCAAACACTGATTCGGGTCTAAGGGTAATCTTTATCAGATTGTCTCGGTTCTTTGGCTCCCATCCAACATATATAAATATTAAAAAATTGGCAGGGGGGGGGGGAGGGGTTGTGTTTAAATGATGGAAAGAAACTGACAGATTAAGAATCAATTTACTTTTATAATAATATACAAAAGTGTAGACCGATCCTAACTACTGAAGATTGAGTAACTTTGATTGCATGTGGTACATTGCATTTTTTTGTATAGATGCTGAACGTAGAAGTTAGAGGGAATTTTATAGGACAACATGACCAGCTAAAACCTCAAATTTCATTAGTGTTCTATGACTACAATTGACTCTGTGGTCATGTGGTTAGACTGTGACTGCTCTTAAAAACCACAAAGTTGTGGACTTAACCAAACAGACTTAACAGTTTCTCTACTAAACCACAATTGAGTCAATTTTACGATCATGTGTATTTAACCAAAATGTCACCATTTCTGGTGTATATTTCCCTCTGCAGATGCTTTGCCAAGCTCCCAGAAT
This sequence comes from Marthasterias glacialis, assembly GCA_911728455.2. Classification (NCBI taxonomy): domain Eukaryota; kingdom Metazoa; phylum Echinodermata; class Asteroidea; order Forcipulatida; family Asteriidae; genus Marthasterias; species Marthasterias glacialis. Next base: position 13,377,072 of record OU452228.1, on the reverse strand, counting down.
GGACAAATTCAGCATGAAAACAATTAAAATAAATTGCCTTTAAAGAAGCTTTAAGGTGTCAATGCTTCTTGGCTATTTCAAAGATTTGTTAGAATTTAAGAATAATCATGAATTTTCAAAATGTTCAAATTCTTGATTGCATTTTTGATCATTCCTAGATAAAGCATGGTACCATTATAGTTATACTTAGAAAAACAATTGAGAATGTTTACAGGGTTTGCAGTGGCTCCTACCATCATCCCCGGTTCCCCTTTTCCCTGGTTTTCTTTATGCAGCGTATACATGTACATAATATGGGTGACTACTTTTATTTGGACTGTTTACACCTCTCCAGAGACACAAACTGAATCTGACCTCCCTCCCTCCCCCCCCCCCTCAAAAAAATATAACTAAACAAATAAATGTAAGTCTCTCTGAAAAACCATACAGCGAAAAAAGTAACACCATCAATGCGCCTACTGGCTACTACAAAGAGAGACCTGCTACAAATGCAATGACCTGACGCTTCATCCTCGATCCCTCAGGTCCAGCAGTTGGCCATAATGCCTCTCTTGATCCAGTCAATCTGAACCCATAAGCCCACATGTCACATGTAAAACCCCTCTGACAAATGACTCTGCTTTGAACGGCCTGAAAAGAACACAACCCCCAGGTCACCCCCACAATGGCTGTTACCTAGGCAAGCTGAAGGCTCTGACATTGATGGCCGGTACTCGGTCAAGCTGCTCAAATTTTATTGGCTCAAGACTCTCCCTTGTTGAGTAGCAACCGATAAAGTAGGATCAAGTGATCAAGTAAAACGGTTGCTATAGACCGCCGGTACAATTCTTCTCACAAATATTAGGTTGGTTTGACATGGTTGACATGATTCAATCAGATTAAACCATCTTGAACAATAAAGATATACAGGACTCGAATAGACGAGATCCTTAGCAACAAGAGGATGCAATGCAGGGGGGAACCGGGCTTGAAATTAGCACTGGACCGCTGGCCTGAGGCCAGTGATTTTAGCATCTGGGCCAGTAAACTTATGACCAGACAAATTAAATAATAATGCTTCACGGTGTAATTTCTTAAATAAACAATTAAAAAAAATTGGTTCACATGTTTCAACTCTGTTGAGTACTGATGTATATACTTCTAGCCGTAACACAAATGAGATAAATCTTCAGTAAGTGCTTGTTCAAATAAAAACAGTTTAATATGTTAAACTGTGTCGATATTTTATCTCATTTTAATTCTGATCTTGTAAAACAAATGTCTAAACAAATGTCTAGTCTAGTGAAAACGTTGAGCTACAAGCCCTGCAGTCTTGTGGAAATTTTCACAGGTTTGTTTTTTCATGTATATATTGACCAGACAAAGTAAGAACACCGCACTATCAGCTTGACCAATCCTACATAGTGCATTTAAAAGTTGGTAATTGTCCGTATTTTGCATACTGTTTTAATTAATTTTTTGTGTCCATGGTTCTCAAACATTGCTAAAAAGCCACTCAAGGTATGAGGCTTCAGAATACTGGCGGTAACAATTTAAATTCCTCTCATAACAACAGAGAAGTCTGGATCATGGAATGGAGGGAATCATGCACCAGGACATCTTAGAGTAACTAGAACACACCATGTAACAAAAAGAGTGACCTTGTACCTTCCAGGGCCTTGCTGGCAGGCAAGATACTGCACTGGTCAAATGGGGAAAATTGACATTTTGTGTCATGATTTCCACATAAATTCAAGAGTTATAAAAAATAACAGCTGAGCAAGTTTTGAGGTGTGCCCCCTTTCTTCATATCAAAAGTTGATAAAAATCGGACAGTGCAGTCTCCATAAAATATCAGATTTGGTCTTCCATTAGGCTGTGTACAAATTGTGCCTGCAGGAAGTCCAGGCTCTGTGGCTCTTTTGTAAACATGAGATGTCACAGGTCACATGGCCTATAATATTTAAGGTCTTGTAATTTATAGGAATGGTATCACAGCTGTTGAAAAGAAATTCATTTAAATAACCTAGATACAAAGAAACATAGTTTCATTAAATTTTAAAATAACAGCATTCCGTACAGAAATACTAAGTGATAACTCTTTCAAGATCAACTTGACGAAATCACTCAAAAATAATTGGACTATATATCCTTGTTTGTTTCATGTTTAGTTATTATTTGATCATATGTGTGAAGTTTTTCTCCCTGTTATTCTGTTTAAAAATTTGATCGGAAAAACTAGCACCTCCCCCCTTGATTTGCAAAGTGTTTTTTTTTTCCTGCCGTTGGCAGCGCCCTGCACGGTTCCCGGCAATGACCCATAAAAACACAATGTGAAATCAATGCTGAAGTGCCAGTGCTTCAGTAAACCATTATTACATCCCACCACAGACTGGGTGAAGGTTGTTCATCTTTATCACTGTTTTGATTCCTAGGTACTTAGGGGGCTTTTTGTGAAACTCAGCGTTTTTGCCCAGCGTGACACCGATCAAAATGTTTGTTCTTCTGGGTTTTTTTTTTTTGTACTTTAAGAAACAACTTTTATTGAGTTTTACTCATGTATATGTAATCATTAAGGACTTGTTTACCTTTCTATAACAAAAGAACAATAATATTAATTTTATTCCAGTTGATCGTTAAAAAGCAAGTTCCCGGTTTCACATTTGTTTATTATTTATCCACAATGATTTGGGTTAAAAAACAAAATAAAAAAAAACACGAACATTAAAACCAAGCAGCAAGTCAAAAGAGTAAGAATGTTTGATTCCTCAAGCAAACAAACAAACAAACAAAAAATGAAATGGTCCAATCATTGTTTTCCAACTGCCCCCTCCCATCCCAGAGGCACTGGACAAATTAACGTTGGAACCCAGATCTCTTAATACACCCACACCCAACTCCTACTGCCCAACATCTTCCCATTCAAACTGAACAGTAATTAAAATACACAAGTTCCCTCGGACAAAACACACAGGCACACAAAACCCAGACGTACTCACAGACTATTCAAAAAGAAAAAAGAAAAAAAAATACGTTTTAACTCACATTGACAAGGGTTTCCAAAGAGTACACGTAGAACTGTTCCGTCTCCAACAGAGTCTGCATGATATGAAGTTTGATATCCTGTGGAAAGCAAAGAAAACAATCCGTCATTACCATTATCTCAAACATCCATCCCCTGCAAAATAAAAAGAATTATTCCACAAACTTCATCAGCAGGGTACGCTACAAGTGCCCGTCTAAGAGGCTCCAATTCGATTTGTATCTTCTTATATGCCTGAGTGGAGACATAAATACAGATGGTACATGTCATCTCAATGAGAACAAACTTACAATGGAGTGAAAGGAACTGTTACACAAGAGTTCCAGGATTTCACTTAGGTTTCAGGAAGGTCATGCAGAGAGCAAGACATGAGGTCTGGAGAGCTTTCACAGGAAACCATTTATAACATTAAGTTCACTTTTCTTCAAATCAAGCCATGGATAAAGAGAGCAGAGAGGAAGGCCGGAACTCTTTAGTTGTTCCCCGGAGACTACACAGATTCTTCAAACCAAGTGTTCTAGCGTTTATAATGGGGTTGGGGGAATGGCCCCATATGTAGTAATCTGTGACATTGGTCTGCTGGTGCGATGGGGGTACAGAGGTTTACAGAATGCTTTTTGCGGTGACCCATGGGAGGAAGTCTGCTTGGCAGAAACCCTAAATATTCCACACTAAGGGACTGTTTTTGACCTAATCTTTAGGTTCCAGGGCAAAAAAGGCACATTTGGGAGTCTGACACTTCCTTTGGTAGCACCCCAGCATTGGCAATGTTCTGACAAATGTTCAAATGATGTAGAACAGAGCCCTGTCTCCAGTACGGGTTGGAAAACGTTAAACTTTAAAAGTACATTAATTGTTGTACAAATAAATTCAGCACAAATCTTAGACTGAAGTATGTGTTGTTATGTAGACGTAAATGTTTCTACAATAGTGAATGTATAATGAAGTTTGTATTGTATCATGTGATCAGAAACAACGGTTTTGGTTTTGGCTGTAGGGCCTACATATACATGTAGCTAAATCCTTGTTTCTATGCATTCTTCAACCTGGAGCTAAATTCGTTCAAGGACCATTAGTTAACCATTAGACTAACACCCATTTTAGACTGGCGTTCCACAGTTGCACCAAAACCAAATAGATTAGGAGCGACTCTAAACTTCGGTTTCAGACAGACGAACTTAATTAACATAAATTAGCATTAGGTTGGGCTCATGATAAGATCGCACTGAACCCAAGACGCTCCTGAGTTGTTCCGACCGACTGCAACAGTCGATCTTTCGACTTCTAGCGCGTCTAGTCGCTCCGAACTGTTTCAGACGTTAAACTTTTCATGTACGTAATTCAGTAATTTGGTTCGGCGCGACTCTGGAGTGCCGGTCTGAAACGGGTGTAACTCTGATCGAATTCATGCCAGTCGTCAATGGTCTGACTAGTCTAGTTGACGATTCACGACCAGCCTATCAAGGTTGGTCGCATTAGTGGTTACCAAATGACATTTTAATATTACAGTGCAAAGAGGACCAGTTATCAGAAATATGAATAGATCGACTCAAGTCATTGGCACTTCAACTTCAGTGCGCATGCGCTACGTGCGTCACGAACCAACCACTAGTTAACCATTGGTCCTTGATCAAACTTGCTACTGGCTGACAACGGTTCTCACCTTCATAGCCTAACTCACACCATTCTGACATTTTAACCTTAATTGAGTGTTAAGTCCCTTAAACCATGTCTGTTGTCTTTGTCAGGTTGTCTGTGTTTATAATAATATTTCAGATTCTTGTTTCATTAACAGAGAACTGAATGAGGCGTAAAAATTCTGTCTTATAACCAACAATTCAATCTGAGACTTTGGCTCCATCACAACACTGCAGCATTGTTATTTCAGCCACAGCTTTCATCCCAAGCCAAAGATCCTCAACTACGACCCAGACACAGTTTGGCTGCATTGATTTGAATCCAGGAAAGATGATGTCTTCAACATGGTGGAGTTCAATAAAGAACCAAGCACAACTCCCTGTGGACTACAAAAAGGCATCCCTCTTATGTGAACAAGCCAGTTTCTAATAATAAACACTGCTTGGGTGCTACATAAATAAAAAGCAAATGTTAGGGAGGGCCTACAGGAAATTAAGCATCCATTTCCAAACGCTGTGACATTAAAATGTTCAATATAGGTTTCCACGTCTACAGATGACTTAGCACTTTGAATTTGATGAATCTGAGGCCAAATTTATCTGACAACTCCCTCAGTCTCTGTAATTTTAAGGACAACATGTAAAGCCTCACCAAAAGAAAGCTGACTAAGATTTTTAGGTAGGGATGAGGTTCGGGAGAGAAGGGAAAGGCAGCTGTTTGGAAAATGCAAGGCTTTCATCTGAACCAGTTCCTTGAAGGACAAAATGAATCATTAAAATAATGCTTTGCATTTCGTTTGCTTTAAAGATGTAGCACAGTGTTAATAAGGAAATGAAAGAGTTGTGACGAGGTCTTCATCGGTTGTGTAAAATTGTCAGTGTTGCGGCCAGTGTGCGGCTTGGGCCTTTATCGCACGGCCGCGACACTGTATGGTTTAAACAGCCGATTAAGACCGAGTCACAAGTGTTTTGGGGGATTGATGGTGGGATTGCGGTGTGTTAAAACTACAACTTCATGAATTTTGCAGATTTTTCATACAACTGCCAAAACTCTGTTTACCACTTTATTGGCCAAATAGTGTCTGCCTGATACCCTAGTCTTTTTCACACACAAAAAAAAGATTTATTTTTAAAACTCCCAGATAAAACATCAACCCAGTGTGATTCTCCAAAAATTGTTTTCCAACAATATTTTTTTTCTTCTTCATTGGATCAGTCGGATATCCATACCCATTGGCCAGAAACTGAATACAAGTCTGCACAATGTGCATGGGGGAATTCAGGTGTAAATGATATAAACTGTAGGGTATAGTGTTTTAGCAGTAGTTATCCACCACATCAAATATTAACCACTTGCTGTATCATCAATCTCAGACCTCAAGGCCCAGGGGTTGTTGAGTTGACAACCCAATATTCAGGACACATCTGATTGTCGTGAATTATACTTGATGTTTAAGGTTTCCTGAGTGACATTTTGTTTACTCTCCAAGTAACTATACAATAGTTATCTCACTCCAATGGGCAATGATTATGTACAAATTGTTCCATACTTGACTTGAGTAAATGGAAGTTTCATAATTTGTTTTTCAAAGCCATACTTGGGTGTCCATAATCAAAATGAAACTATAAGAGATCTATAATTCAATAGAGTTTACATCACTTGGAGCTAATTTCTTTGAAAAATATGACGTTGCATCAGTGGCGTAACCAGACATTTTCATTTAAGGGGGGGGGGGGGCAGCAGGCGCATATTGGGGGGTATATGTATTGAACCATTTATTTGTGCATTTTTTCGATTTCATTTGTGTGGGGGAAGGGGGGGCAAGTCTTCTGAGCAGGGGGGCTCACGCCCCCCTATCCCTCCCCTCTGGTTACACCACTGCATTGCATGGATTTTTGGGAGCAGCAGGGCTAAGACTAGGGACAACACAGGCTCTGTAACCTCTGTGAAATTCAATGCTTGCATTCACAAAGCACTGAAACTGAAATCGCAAACACAGACGAAAAATCTTCACTTTTAGACTGCTGCAAATGTTGGGTGCCTGAGGACAACACTTTCAAGTGAGTTGCTTTAAAATTTACTCAGCCGTTGTGCTTTGGAAATCTTACATTTTTTATGACAAATGCAGTAAATTATAGATGCACAAATGCCGGAATCAGTCAGTCTGCTGCCACCTATAGGTCTATATAGACTCATAAACTATCCTTGGTTTAAAGGTTAGTAGTGCACACATTGTCTCTTTTGTTTTTTTTCCTAATGCAAGTCGCCCGTCACAAAGCCCAAAGGTCACTCGTGGCGTGGGCTACAGAAAGGATAGAAACCTGACCCAATACGAGAAACAAGACATGGTGAGATATAAACGCAAGTCTCTTCACAGCACAGCTAAGAACAGGGAGGGGTAACTGAATCTGTTGCGAGACAAACATAACTGCCTCTTCCATTATTTGAAGTGACTAAAGTTAAGTGTTCTGCTCATGGACACAGGTGTCATGACCGGGATTTGAACCCACATCCTGATAACTTATCCACCAGAACTCGAGTCCGATGCACTAAACCGCTCGGCCACGACACGCTACTCTGCTTAACAAAACTCTTACAGAGTAAACACGAGTGCCAGAAGGGTCATTTGATGTTAATCAGTGGTCATAGCATTCTCAACCTCACCAGACTCTCTTGAGTTTACCAACACTGCAACACTTTCAAGGGTTCCAAGAAGTGAATCCCAAACACAATCTGTGGACAATCGGAACTTGTATAAAACCTTCACACCCCGGGTTGTGGATAATTAGCTTAACTACACAAAGACCCTCGCTGAGACTGCAGAGGAGAGTTTCCAGAGTTTTAAGAATGGAGCAAGGTTATCCCGGTCTAAAAATACCTGCGCCTTGTGGGTTGAACAACTGATTGGCCGTCATTAAAACTAACCGATGACTTTTTAAACGAGCCAACATAAACATCAACAACAACAACTACGCTCTTGAAAACATCAATTGCTAAAAACCGACGAACACGTATTAAATTCAGGAACATGGACATATCTTGCATAGTTTTGAAGAAAGAGGTGGTGTAACAAATCATTAGCTCTATGATTTCTTTCACTATGTTGGTTAACTGTCCTCAGGTCGAATCTTCAAAAACAAACTACAGCTTCCTCCTGTAGCCAATCAGAGCATTCTAATCAAAAGTTGAAGTATTACATAATCAGTTCTTCAAATTCTTTGTACTTCTGCCATTCAGCGGTGTAGCCAGGGTTTTTTTTACAGGGGGGGGGGGGGGGGGAGGTGGGCACAGGGGGTGGCATTGCTTTTCAAAGGGGGGGGGGCATGTTTTGTAATGTAGTATACCAAACTAGATTTTTATGTCTGGGGCACCGGAAAATTTGGGTGGGGTTGGGAGGGGGCACAAATTTTCTTGCGTCACAATTGAAAAAACAAAATGCGTACTAAATTGTTGCATCACCAAAATTCGCTTCATATTCACTTTTTGCATGTATTATAAACCGGGCTTAAGGAGATGCCACTTTTTATTGATGTTCTTGCTTAGTGACAGTAACAAAAACTGGTAATAACAAAAATTAGTTTTTGGTCAGGGTTTCGGTGCATGTTCATGTACTTATTTTGATTGCTGCAAATTGACAACAAATTAAATTTGGGGGTCTTCGAATGCTATGTTCCTGACTTAAAGAGTATTGAAGTCGAAAAAGTTATCTCTGGAGGACTGGAACGGAAAAAAAACAGCAGAAAAAGTGAGCTTTTAACTTTGTTGTTAACCAATTCTATTCTTTAGGGCATAAGGTATAAATGTAATTCTTAATTAACACAACATCCAGCCAGCCAGTGAAACTTTCATGAAATCAAATGACCCTGTTTAGTGAAAACAGAGAAGAAAATTTTTAAATTTGTCAAAAATGTTGCACTCATTCATGTCAGGCTTATATTGATTGCAGCAATCAAAATAAGCAACGGTGATGGGGGGGGGGGAGGGTCACCAAATGCTATTTTCTTGACTGACATTATTTCAGACTGGAAAATACCTCTGGAGAATTGGTAACGATAAACCGTGAGCTTTACATTTAAACTAATCATTTTTGTTAATAATTTCCATTTCTGTACTTTGTCTTAAACAATGGAGCATTACGATCTGACAGCTTTTTAGATGCCTTTAAGCGGCCCTTCTTGTCTTTTCAAGTCAATCCCTTCCAATTTTTTTTTTCTTTTAATGATCCATGCACATATAGTACTTCTTCCCCTGGAACTTTGGAATTTCCTGAGGGTTAAATCAGTATTAAGGGATTACACTGGATTTACAATCGGCCGGCACCCTAAGCCTCTCTATGTCTATTGTAGAAATAAAATACAGGTCTTGAACAGCTGACGCCTGTTTGACAAGAAACCAAAAAAATGAAACATTCCATCTGAATCAAGGATGTGAGTGAAATTGAACAAGCAAAATGAAAAATTGTTTATTTGACAGCAATCGGGATTTACAGTATTCACATAAACTAACACAATAGGGGTTTATTGGGTGCTGTTTTACAGATTATAAAAGTGCCTTACAAGAAAGTCCATTTTCAGTGGACTTTTTTTAAAAGCATTTCCTGAAGTTAAAACCATTTAAACTCCTTAGGATTGTGCAGCACCGGCAAGCACACTGGCACTCAAGAAGGTAATCATTCACATTAACAAACTCTACCACTACAAGTGGCCATCTACTCTCCTAGATGAAGAGTGAACACAACTTGTTTAATGTACTTCATGTATTTTGGAAAAACGCTGATGGGTAGGTCAATACATCACGTGTGCATTTGTTGCACGTGCGGACTTCTCACTATTGTAACTTCTGGCACGAATGCTGGTATACGTGTGTTTGTAGTTGACCGGAATTCCCCCATTTCACAGAGCAATTTTAAATGCAATCCCCGAAAAGCAAGGCCTGAGCATCAAGGTCACAGGTGTAAATCCAACAAGAAAACCCATCTCAATGCATTTCCTGTGCCAGGCAGACTCCCGAAAAGCGTTGGAGCTAGTAAGTGTAGTGTGAAGTGGGAACGAATGATTTTTTGCTGCTAAAATTACATCCCACTTGAAGAAGACAACGTTATCAAGCAAAATAAATGTGCTGTATGCACCATACGCCTTTTGAATGAGGACCAAGCTTTTGAATGATACTTCGACAAACATATGGCAAAATATTGACTGACTATCTGGAGATATGGGCCACGCACCAGCTTGAAAGTCTGGCTCATATTAGAAGCAATCCTCTGTGCTATGGCCACATATGGCTGAGAGTCTTAAGCAATGACTAATGAGGAGGAGGAAAATAGTGAAGTGGGGCGCTATCGAAGGCTGGTGAGGCAGGCCTGATACCTCATGGAGGCAACGGAGGCAATTGCCTCCATTGCCCCATTGGTCATTGCCTTGGTGCCCTTGAAATGTTCCAATACAAATTAACAATTTCCTCATAGAGGTACCCTTTATCAAGAAGAAAATGCCTTGGTGCCCTTGCCCTTTCCAGAACGAAGCAGTCAGGCCAGTGCTGAGGGTTTCACGAATGGAAAGACACACAAATTCATGGATCCTCAACAAAACTCGGAAATGATGTTGAGGTTGAGTATGTCTGTAAGAAAGATGAGACTCTGTAGACACATAGAAGAAATGGGATGGAAAGAAAGATAGCAGTAGTTGAGGCAAGGACAAGAGGTAGACAATTGACCTCACGGATGGACAGTATCTGCAGTAAAAACCACAGCAGAGCGAGAGAGGGAGTGTTCAGTGACACTCTTTGAAAAAGCAGCATTGCTACCATTTCCAATGCTACATGTACGGCTTGTACACCGCTTGTACACCGGTACCTTCAAGGTGTTTAAGTAGGTCACACGTTTGTACATGTCACTTCCACAGGACTACTGCCCTGCATTTCTTGTTTACATACTTCTCACACATATCATGACTTGATTTGATTAGACTAATTTGATTCTTGCCCTTGATTTCATCGCCAGGTTTGTCAAGATGCAATCTAGCCGCAAAAACTAGAGCATCGCGGTGAGAACAAAGCATCTCTGGGGATAGGCTGTCCATCTTGTGACCGGTTTACATGTGTAGTAACGGCGGTCTACATATTCCCATCCAGTCGTCTCCATAAGAGATCTAATAGTGAAGGATTTAAAATAAGTGCACTGTGCCCACAAATCTGACCAGCTGATCTGACCCTGACCTTTGACCTTAAGAAGATTCTTAAGACAAATCCACAAAACACCGGTGGAAGGTTTGGTGGCTACCAACCACACCATAACCCGTATCAATGGGAAAAAAACTTGAGAAATCTCATCCCTGGGTATGCCCTTAAGATGGCTATATCCCTGCTTCACAATAGTCCATGATGGAATACATCAAACCCACGCAGACATTTAGGTTAGATGAAGTCTTTGATCATCAAATGTCTCCTGTGACTAAACTCCACCCAGTCGATGGGAGGCAGCTGGCTCCCTCCATGTCTTTCTTCATTGACTCATTGCTTTTTTTAATGCTCCAATGGGATTTCCAAAGGCAAAAAATAGGTTATTAATTTAAAAAAATGTCTTAGTCTCAATCTAATTAAGGATGGATGGCTCAGTTGATAGAACGTTGTTACAATTAGCCAGTGGTCGCAGGTTCAAATCCCCTCCAGTCAACTTTTCTTTGGTCACCTCCAAATTGGTTATCAAGTTCATACATTAACCAATTCTCCGGAGAATATTTCTGTCTGAAATACTGTCAAAGTCAAGAAAACAGCATTTAAAGACCTCAAAATCACCACTGCTTATTTCCATTGCCGCAATCAAAATAAGCCTGATGGGAACACGCACAAATCCCTAACATAACACTTAAACAGGATGAATTTGATGAAACTTTCACGGTCTGGTTACGGTGTGTTCAGTAGTTGATGAAAATTCATGAATACCCCCAGACAGCTCGCCGCCACTCTTTTATTCCCTTAACTAAAAGATGTGAAGACATTTACTCTTCCAAAACCAATCACATACTTTCCCTCTGAGCATGTAAACATCGCCTGCCCTAATAAAAGCTCAAGTTAATTGAAAAAAATGTCTTGGAAGTTCTTTCTTGGAAGATTTCCTACCCTATCTTAATGGTAAGCCATAATTTGCCTTATTACAGAGATTGCAAGCTTACGTCTTATTTCTGATACAAAGTTATGTACATACATGTCCATGTACAATGTAATGTAAAAAATGTACATGTACAATGTAATGTAAAAAATGTACATGTACAATGTAATGTAAAAAAAAATAATACGCAGTTCTTATAAAGTGCTTTATCACACCTGAGGGCGTCTCAAAGTGCTCAGTATTTTCTTCTATTAGGTACCTAGAGCTATGTACGAAATGTAAGACCCATTCATTTACATAACACAATGCAAAAGCTCACAAGGTGCTGTGGGGCAATCTGCAGCCCCAGAAAACACCTGTTGAAAGAGAACAAAAAATCCCGATACATTTTATGAGAACGTTTGTTGTCTTCAAGTTGTTTAGTCAGAGTTTCATTGTGACAGCGATATTCTCAAAGACAAATTATTCCACAAGTTCGGAGACTTTAATCCCGTCCCTGGGCAATTTATTTTTTAGAAATCCCGGCGCTAAGTGGTTAATATGGCAATCTCATTTGCAAATCATCCATCAATAAGGCAAATTAATATTGCAATTTTGCGCTCATCTAACAAACACAACGTGTACGATACGAATGCAACAAACATCCACAGGAAAGCAAGTCATCCATGTGACCTACATTTGGAACACAGTACGTTCTTTCAAACCAGAAGTACTAAATATTGCCTAACGATTCTGACGCACGCAACGTTATGGAATAACAATCAGCAATATAAAGATGTATAGTAAGTGAAATATTGGAGTCTAATCAAACATGCTTGACTTGATACCATCCTCAAGTGCTCCCCACCCCCATACCCCAAGAATTAATTTTGTAAATTTGGTCTGAAGTTCAATTTTAATCCAACAGTGCTGGTGAACATGGTATTTTGCATTTGGTCACTATTCCTGCCCATGCAGTTAGCCCTGAATATCTGTACACTGTGATGACATCGTGAATTCCTAGTAACAGGTACTGTCTGACACTTTGCACCAACATCACAAGCGGCTACTGTCTGCCACCCACGTCATTTTTAGTGTCAAATTGCACATAAAAATATGGTAAGCGTGTAAACGCCACATGGCCTAATGTACGCTACACTGTATAACATACAGGCATGCAACTTGGACTTAACACAAAAAAACGAGGAAATTCCAAACTTTACAAGACTTTGTACAGCGTTTTTCAATTTTCAATGGCATGGGTGTTGGGTGAAAAATGAGGAAGTCAGCTGATCCGAGGAAAAGTTGCATGCCTGATAACATACCGTGACTTATCCCCAAAATGGACCAACCAAGATTATTGTGATGATGACGTCAGGTGAATTGAGTCAATACTCCTCACCCACAAAATAAAACAATTTTTACTGTTGTGAGTTTTGATTTTTCATGGATCTATAGCAAGCAGGCCATCTACTGACTCTTTTGGTTGAATTGAAAAATGTATTTTTTATGAATGTAAAGAACTAGTGGTATGATTTGATTCCGTACGTATTTTGGACCCTGTCCACCAGGAGGACAAGTCTATACCACTGCTCATGCCAGTGTTGATTGCAGAGAATAGTGAGAATGACCTTGTCAAGGTGGGGAGGAGCATTATTTTGCATGGATGGTGAAAGGTCGCTGTTTTATTCTTCCCGTTGTTTTCTCGTTTGGCAACAAACAAAAATATCTCTTCCGCGAAACACCATCAGTGTCAGATAACCTTGAGGCTAAATAACAAGTTATTGTGAACTTTTAGTCATCAGATTCCCCCACCAATTTTAATTCTCAGAACTCTCTTTTTATAACGAAGTGTGAAATGACAACTCTAGATTCACAAGCATGGAATTTTTCTTGTTCTGTATACATACCCCTGTTCATAAATTTCTGGTAAATAAAACAGTCACTCTGGACCAGACAAAGTCTGATGACAACCAACCATTAAAAAAAAAAACTGGCTTTTGATCCTCGACACATAAGTGATGTAAAGAGTTGGCTAATGCGTCCTGACAACTGTAGACAATTAAGAAGGGCCTTGGGGGCTTTGGAAATTTATGAGGGAAAACTTGCAACTGTAATGTTTACAGTGGAGTTGAAGAAGCATCCCGCACGGACAATAAACCCTGTGGGGCAGGGCTGGGGGGAGTTTCTGGCAAAACTGGTTTGTTTTGGGGGGCAGGTAAACAATTTTGCTCACTAACTTCATCACCTCTTACTAGTAAGCTTGTCCTGGGTTTTATTGTTCAGCCACCAGGGAGGAAATGTTAGGCTTTTTTTTGTTTGAAAATTATACCTCTCTTTTACGGATGCTGGAAATAGTGACTCACTGAAGAAATTCCTCAACACTGATCATTCTTTGGAACTAACTTCAGATGAAACCGTTTTCCTTTAACCTTTTCCTCAGATGTCATTAAAAGATGATAAACAAACACTTAGTCCTGAAGATTTTTCCTCTTCTTCAAATGCTAAACTGAATTAGGCGTCTTTTGTTCTGTCAAAGTGGCACTTCAGCCTCGACCAGCGGCCACTCACAATGCTTGCCAACAACAACAAGCAAGATGTGGGTGGCACCACACTCTGAAAGTGTCGCTGTTGTTATTTTCCTTCACACTTCTATACAAGGGGCCCAATCACACTCTGGGGGTAAACAATCTTGAGTTCTCCTTAGCTGTCTGAGTTGGAACCTAAGACGCAGTGATTATAGGAGACTGGATGGAGAGAAGAAAGAGAGTGGGAGAGATAGAGTAACAGAGAGAGAGAGAGAGAGAGACAGAGATGGTGGGAGTAATTATTCAAGAAGTGAAGAATGGGGGCAAACTTTACTTATTGATTCATTAGAGAGTGGGGGTAGGGGTGGGGTGGAGGGAAGAATATTGAGAATCACGTGAGAAGAGGACTAGCGCTCCTTTGCAGTATGTCCAACCAGTGACATACATATTTCACATCCAGTGCCAATTTCATAGAGCTGCTTAACGGCCGATTTTGTGCTTACTGTGCAATGTCCATTTCATAGCGCTGCTAACCGTACGCACAGGAAAAGGCATGCTAACCTTCCCGTGCTTACTGTAGGAAAATGAATGACGTAACAATGCAAATCCATGGTGAACACGCAAGTTGGCCGCCCAATTTTCTTGCTAACCTGTGGAATACGCTTACACTTAAGCAATTTTTTCTGCTATAGTAAGCAGGAAAAGTTGCTTACCGGTAAGCAGCGCTGTGAGATTGGGCCCTGGTCTGATGACTGATTGGGAAGAGATGATGGCATCTCTGCCTACTAAACAAACTGCCATCTGCTGATGGGATTGAGAACATATAGAATGCATATCTGTTCAAGGTTGACACCCTTCTTAGGTGCTGTTCTGACTGATGACGTAGTGTACAAGGGTAACTGTGGCCTAGTTATGCATTTATGTTCAACTGGGGGGGGGGGGGGGCAAAGGGGGGCAATGACAACCCAATACTCATGGTATACCAACACATGTACAATAACACCTTTGCAAAACATTTGCTGTTCACTAGAAGTTTGGACTGAACATTCTAAATATAATTTTTCTATACACATGTTCATGATGCAAGTCCTAACATGAAGGGGGTGTGCCGGTGTGGGTCTGTTGGTGTGTGGGGGCACCCCCGTTCCCCAGATCCTGACACAACTATCCGTGGTCTATGTTCTTACAAACCTTTCGACAAATATGGATGGCAGGGATGTCTGGATGACCTCCTCTTCTTGATCAATGCTCTCCTAAAGTTACCCCATCAGCTCTCTACCCCCTCCCTCAGGCCCCCCTCTCCCCCACACGAGTTGCTGCCCGGTACTAATTGAAGCACGTCTATTCATGTACATGTATGTATGCACTGTGGATCAATGTGATTAGTAGGTCTTGTACAAAATATGTACATTCGAGACTAACAGGCAATTATGATCAGTTCTAAGCTAACATCCTATGCTAAATCCACTCTTAAATATACACAAAGTCAATACCGACTTAATATATTACACTGTGGCTGTTCAGACTGCAATCAAAACAACTCCTCATTCATTCCGCCTTGTTTACCTGAACACCAATCCCCAAGCGCTGAGAGGGTCCTCGGAGTGTCCACAGAAAGAGTTTCCCTGAAGATGTGAACTTTTCAGATTAAAAAATCGCCGACCTAAAAAGGCTGCTCCTCAATCAGGAGATCCCGGAGTCATTTATCCCATTACACACAGTTTGGCTTGTACTAGGTAAATCAAATAAGTGTATAATACAAGTGGAATGCCTGATATGCCCGGCCAAGGGGGAAACTTCAATCTCAATATGGAGGCTGGGATGGAGTTAAAGTGGGTCACTGGGTGTTAAGGGTCAGATCCTCGGTGCAACCACAGAGCGGAACCGTTGTAACTTGCGAAGTTTCCCCATGACACTGCTAGTGGCCTCTATCACGGAAACCCATCTGTGTGCATTACTTCCTAAATACCCCGGTTGCTTTGACCTTAGGCCGTGTCAGCATTTTCTTCTTCTTTCAAAAGATTCTTTCAAGCTCTTAGGCAAATCTTAGACATTTACCATTAACCCAAATGCAACCCTTCTATGGGATTTGAAAGGGGGGGCAGTGGCATAACCACAGGGAGGGCAGGGGGCTAGACCCCCCTCCCCCTCCACCCCAGAACCCTTGCCTTCCCTCTTGCCACCCACATGAGGTATAAAGAAAGTACAAATGAATCGATACATTAAATGCCCCCCCCCATTATGTCTCTCCTCCCGCTTGCCCCCCTCCCAGTTGAGTGTTGCACAACCTAAAATTTGATGACAAGGGCAAGGACGGTCAATCCAGTTAGGAAACTATCAATATGTTTTTATCAATTCTTTCCTTCAGTGAATGGGTGTGTATACCATTGGTCATCATCCCCAGAGAATTTTCAAAACTGGTCTTTCTTATTACCAGTAGTCACAGTACCAGACATCTTGTGAATAAATTCCCCTAACTTGTCTTTCATTTGCAATATAACATCTGTTTTCTGACTATTGTATCTCCTGGTAATAGATTAATTTACTAATCCGTGTTGTTACGTTGTTTAAAGGTATAGACCTTTATCATGCTGCCACCATCTTGGTCATGTTCTCTGTATCCAATAACAGTAATAGATGCTAATATTCATTGTACAAAACGAAACCAGACTATTTGCCCTTCCAGCCTCGGTTTGGTTACATTGGTTTGAATGGGAGAAAATCAAGATGGCCGCACCATGATAAAGGTCTATAGGATCCGTGCTCAAGCACATTTTACCTTGAATATGGAATTGATTCCAGCGAACAAAATTTAGAGCATGTTATTAGATTACATATAACATTCATAAATTGTGTTTTGACCTTGTAGATGGCTAGAAAAATGTTGTTTTTGAAACGATTATCCTGGCAAGCCACTCTGCTAGAAAATGCTCCACAAAAAATAATTTATTTATTTTTTTTAAATTAAATTAATTACTCTGTCATTATTCGCTGATGGATTTTTTTTCGTTCGATATCTCATTTAAAGGTTAACAACTTTGGTCATCCTATGAAAATAGCACTTCAACACTTGAATTCATTTTTTCATTGGCTTGAGCACGAATCACGGAGCACTGTGGACATGTGTACATCCCCACTCCAGTTTTGTATCATCTTGCTTCATCCATGGTGCTTACATGTGCTTCCAGAAAGCGATACAATCCAGTTTTCCCCGCTGCTTGTTATTCTTTCCTTCATGTTCTTCGAGTCGAGATCCACACAAACCCCCAAACCCCCGTAGTCTTTGGTTCATTATTTACTAATCAAGAAGAGACTAACTGACTGCTAAAAATAGCAAATGATGAGTGATCCTTGGTCAAGTGGTTCCTGATAGACCTTCATCATTGCTGTACATGAGGACAAGAGTTTATGACATCATTGCTGTACATGAGGACAAGAGTTTATGACATTGTTGTACATGAGGACAAGAGTTTATGACATCATTGCTGTACATGAGGACAAGAGTTTATGACATTATTACTGTACATGAGGACAAGAGTTTATGACATCATTGCTGTACATGAGGACAAGAGTTTATGACATCATTGCTGTACATGAGGACAAGAGTTTATGACATTATTACTGTACATGAGGACAAGAGTTTATGACATCATTGCTGTACATGAGGACAAGAGTTTATGACATTATTGCTGTACATGAGGACAAGAGTTTATGACATCATTGCTGTACATGAGGACAAGAGTTTATGACATCATTGCTGTACATGAGGACAAGAGTTTATGACATCATTGCTGTACATGAGGACAAGAGTTTATGACGCGGATTTTTCTAGACATTTGACTTGATGTTGGCACGAAAAGGACGAGGATTCACAAACAGCTGCGTGAACATTGTGCCTCATTGACGACTGGTATTTATCTTGTTAAGGTATACCAGACAAGATTCTCTGCATGACACAAAAAGAACTGAAATTTGTTCCTCTGAGACTTGAGAGTCAGGTCAAAGTTGAATTTCCGCAAAATCAAGAGGCCATTAACTTGCGTCATTTGTGACCAATTAAAGCTGGCGGACAGTACATACATTTGCATCAATGTGAGGGCTTTCTTGTGTTCCTTTAACATAGACTCATGTATGAAATAAATGTGAGGACACTAAAATACAAAGACATCTAATGTGAGGACAGCATTGTTCCCCATGTGTTCCTTTGTTCTGTTGACCCCACTTCGATTACAATACCATGACCCAATTCATGATGCTACTCAAACAATGGAATTTTGTGTTTAAGGCCCCAGATAATAACATGCACATCCTATGTGAAGAACACTAAGCACAGAATTAAGCTATAAATGATATGTCTAGAACCCATTTCAAATTAATCATTCAACAAATTTCTTCTCTAAATCTACATAATTGTTGCCAGCAAAGTTTCAGGAAGCAACAGGTAACAAGTTTTATGATAACTCATAAATCTTGATAATAATGCAATCCTCTCTTGTCTGAACATGCAAAAACATTTCAAAGTGGCCTATCATCAGTCAGTGCATACCTAGATAAACGTCAATGCTGGGAACGCTGGTCTAAATATTGACCAAAATCTTGCTGGGTTCCAAATTTAGAATCGAGCAAACACAGGGTTTGGCTCACAGAGTCTGTATCTCTCATTCTGTGCAAACATTACGTGGTAAGTGACAGCTGTATCAATTCACTTAGCTTGAATAGCGGAAGACAATACTGTGAAACATTTTTAAGTAACTCAGGCAGGATTTTCAATCTGGGAAACATGAAACGGGCATTTGAAGAAGAGCATCTCATTCTGTGCCCAGCATCTCATTCTTAATTTATAATTTCATTCTGTATTCGGCATTTCAATCTGCGCCCAGCCAGCCCAGCGTTTCATTCTGTGCCAAGTGTCTCATTCTGTGCTCAGTATCTCATTCTGTGCTCAGTATCTCATTCTGTTCTCAGTATCTCATTCTGTGCTCAGTATCTCATTCTGTGCTCAGTATCTCATTCTGTGCTCAATATCTCATTCTGTGCTCAGTATCTCATTCTGTGCCCAGTATCTCATTCTGTTCTCAGTATCTCACTCTGTGCTAAGTGACTCATTCTGTATTTAGCATCTCATTCTGTATATAACATATAATTTTGTGCCCAGTATCTAATTTGCATTCTGTGCCTAAATCTCAACTGTATCTCACTCTGTGTTTAGTTCCTCATTCTGTATTTAGCATATCCTTTTCTGCTCCGTGTCTCATTCTGTGTTCAGCATCTAATTTACATTCTGCCTACATCTCATCCTGTATCCAGCATCTCGTTCTGTGTTTAGCATCTCGTTCTGTATTTAGCATATCATTTTGTGCCCAGTGTCTCATTCAGTGTTCAGCATCGAGTTATGCATTCTGTGCTTCTCCTCAGCATCTCATTCCATGATTAGCATCTCAATCTGTATTCAGCATCTCATTCTATGCTTTGAATCTCGTTCTGTTTTTAGGATCTCATTTTGTGCTCAGTTTCTCATTCTGTGTTCAGCATCTCATTCTGTGCTTAGAATCTCATTTTGTGGTTAACATCTCATTCTGTGCTATGTATGTTTAATGTGCTTTATAGCATCTTTAAAATAACCGAGCCAAGATGAAGTCTCCCCACCATCATGATTCAATTTAATTCAACTAAACATTTACTTCCATATTAGAAAAAAATACAATCAAATAACAAGACTGATGGTCAATTTAGGTGCTGTGTGTGTTAAAGTCTGTAGGTGACGCAGCAAACCTGAGGCAACCATGGAGGAATATTTAAAAAGGACAAAGCACTGGAACTTTCATAAAAATTCAGTTGAGTGGTTTTCGAGGATGCAACACTTCAATGTACATGTACCAGATACATGGTTCAAATTACCCTGTCCATAAAGTTGAGATGGGCCTATCAAATAGCTCCCAAACACCCATCAAACCATTCCAAATATTTCACCTGTACTGTAAATTAGGTATATAGAAGGTATCACTTAATCCAAAAGAGTGCAGACTAAATTGCACTATTTGCAGCCTCGAATGCTAACATTTGGGTCACATCGGGACCTTCCAATGTCTGCCATTCCTGACTAAAACTACTGACAGTTTGAACTTATTTCTTTCCCTGTTGCCACCAGAGAGATTCCTCTGCAACGTTTGAGAATAAAACCACCACAAAACTGTTCACACAATATTGTATGCACCTTACCCCCATTGGCCTTTTCATTCAGCCGGGTAAGTTTTACATTCATGTGGTATGTACTTATTTGTCTGAGGCACTGTCGTTGGTGCCAATGATGAATGTCTACCATTGTCCCATTAGCCCCACTTGTTCACTCGGTCCACACATTTTATTTGCTTAGCTACAAAAGCCCTGTATCTGTATTTATATTCATCAGATAAATGGGAGAGTAAAATGCAACAGGGGGGGTCAATGTACCCACTTTGCAAAGTTGAATTCTTTGAGTTAGGGTCTCTGTGCCTCAACTAAGTAGCGCTGGTGGGTCCACGGCTAAAGCATGGCTCCCCCCCCCCCCCCCCCCGGCTTAATTAAGGCCTAGTCAGGCTCGGTACTTTCCTCGGAAGGTTATTTCGCTACTGTACGTCGCTCTCGTAGATGTTGTTGCACCAACCACTCTGGGCAACCATTAAGGAATCCATTTTTGTTATTGCAGGGATATTTTTGTTTTATCGCTGGTAGTTTTGATTCATTCTTTAAAATCTCAAAGTGCTCTCCAGGCATTTAAATATCTTCCTCCATGTAGTTGTATGTATCATATGACTCTGTATGTAAGTGACTTACACTGTACAAGGTTAAAAGCCTTCAGTCAACACACATGTGCGTAACTCTATTCCCATCTTGGCACAAGTAAATTAAACACAAATTCCATTTACACCTAACATATGTCAGAAAGGCACAAGCCAAAAGTATACACTTCACAGAGGCCGTTTGGTGTCTTTGGTTTACTATCTTTTTTAAAAGCTCCATCTGTAATTACTTCAAGCAATGGCTGTATGCACTGTCGTTTATATTAAGTCTCATGCATTGTTCTATTGTTAAAATGTTAACATGCTGTCATATCTTGAGCAAGACATTTTCAAAACAATTATTTTGATAATTTCAATAACAACCAAGATTAATTGTTTAATTTGGCAATATTCTAAGCATTAAACAATGATTCAGCATAAATTAATGAGATGACTTCCCCAAATTGTAAGCCAAGAGTATTACTCAAAAGCGTCCAGTTTATTCAAAAGCCTGTAGTATACAGATAACATTTGATTGCAAACTACTCAACCTTTCCAAATTTCACTGAATTGCCAGGGGCAATTTCGATCAAGGACCAATGGTTAACTAGTGCTTGGTTTGTGACGTACGTAGCGCAAGCGCACTGAAGTTGAAGTGCAAAAGACTCTAGTCATGTCACGTCAATCCGACAAAGAGGAAACGGCAAAATCAACGTTATCATTTCTCTGATAACTGGTCCCCTCTGCACTGTGCTTATGAAACAGCTATTGGTAACCAACGATGTGACCAACCACTTTAGGCTGGTCGCATATAGTCGACTAGACTAGACCAACCATCGTTGACTAGCATGAGTTCGATCAGGGTTAGTCGAACAATGGTCAACTACGGTCCTTGATCGAACTTGCTCCAGGCTGAAGTTTCTATCTTGTAGGAGCAAGAGCACTTTTCTTGAAAAGGGGCACATCATTAAACAATCAGAAAGATGGGCAAGGAAGGTATTGGTTTACATGTTCACCATGAACTCCAGGCATATGAAAATGCAAGTTTAAACGCAAGGGATACCTTTGGTATTTGTAACCAGATGTTTGTTTTAATCCACAACTGTAGATATTTACCATAAAACTAACGTGTGAAAACATTGTTTCAAAAGATGGTAGCGTTTTTGAGATATCGGCCAAAATCTGGAGTGGTTCTTTCCATGCAGAAGGACCTGAAATAACTGAAACTGCATGTTTTTAATTACGCTTCGAAACGATTTATGCATGAATCGTTTCACAAATTAAAATTTGGGGGCAGAAATTATTTCTTTCTCTTAAACCACATTACTCCGAACGGAATCATTCATCACAAAGTGTTTTATGCTATCAACAGCTCTCCAGTGTTTCTTACCACGTAAGTTTTTATGGTCATTCATTTGTGGAGTAATTACCAAAGGTAATACACTGCCTTTACAAGCTGTAATTGTTTTCTTTTCTACCACACATCAAAATTGGGTTCAGT
The DNA here is from genome assembly GCA_911728455.2 of Marthasterias glacialis. NCBI lineage: Eukaryota > Metazoa > Echinodermata > Asteroidea > Forcipulatida > Asteriidae > Marthasterias > Marthasterias glacialis. Next base: position 13,354,541 of record OU452228.1, on the reverse strand, counting down.
AACATTGGCCTTTTTATTCCGGAAAAATTGCGCCAGGCTGTTTTGTCAATTTTCATTCCACCCACAAAAGAACTTTCAAGTTGAAAAGGTCAACTTTATCCAGGGAAACCATTTTTTTTGGTTTTTTTTACACAATAGTCGCACAACTGGCAGACACATCAGAGGGTGTACTGATTGATAAAGTGCGACGACTGAAAAGCATTAATTGACTTCCATTATGTTGAAAATTGGCAGATTGAGTTTGAAAATTGGCTAACTTGAAAGGGTTATAAAAACATGTTTGCTCCTTAACTCAATGCAAACCCAGTACCTCCTCAGAAGAGCTGATATGTGCGGAATCTCATAAGTCAACAAATAATTTTTCTTCACCAAGCATCACCTGTCGTGGCCAGGCAACGCTACACAAGTTCAGGGAAAGCAACCTAGAAAGGAAACATTGCTATCAGGGTGCTCAATCCGGCAAAGACAGCACAATTTCAAAGTACTGCTAAATGCAGACAATTTACTTAACAACCTGGGCCCAATTTCATGAAGCTGTTAAGCAAAAAATACTGCTTAGTGAATATTTTTGCTAAGCAAAAAATGAGTGGGGCACCAGTTCAAACCATGTAAACATGGAATTTTGGCTGGTGAACTGTTTCAGATAAGCAAGTTTGTTCTATGCTTGGCGAGTTTTGGTGCTTACAGGCTTGATGAAATTGGGCCCTTTGCAGTAAACATGCAATGCTCGGCGTTCTTGGTAATTATTATATAACTTACATACGGATCCTTGTCATTTGATTGGTGGAACTTAAATCACCTGACCATCACTATTATTTCCATCCGCATCGGTGATGGCCTTTTTGTCCTATTCGCTTATTGATATTTTTTTTTGATTTTTTAAAATTTAATTTTAATGTCTAATTCGCTCAACAGACCGCGTGTTGCGCTATTTCAAACTGCATGTCAAGTTTGCTTAGCTGGCAAAATGCTTGAAAAGCTGGCAAAATGCAGAAAACTAAAAGAAAATGTATTGAGAAATGAGTTAATCACATGGCACTTTGGTAACCTACGGCTTCTGAGCACCAAACTAGCTAAGAACAGAAAAACATTGCTTAGCAAAAACAGGTTACCAGTCAACATTTTATATACATTGTATGTGGCTGGTTCCCTGCAATTGGCTAGTTGACATGAAATTAAAACTGGGTCCTGTTTTTATGCTCTTTACAATACATGCATTTGTCTGACAAACCAGCTCAGAAATTTCTATGGTAGTTATTTATTTCAAACTAACAATAAAAGTAGTTAGTTTTAGTTACTTTTTACTGCTCTGTGAAAACCAATAACCAGGACACCAGTATCTACCAATTACATCCCATGGCACTTCGGCCGGTGACCTGTTCCTTCTAAATTAAACTTTTTCATGATCAGTGACTATTGCACATTTACCAGCTTCATGAATTTACCCCAGTGAGCTAAATATACATTCAAGGGAAGAAAAACATTTTTTTTTACAAACATGAGCAGACAAATGCCCCAGGGAGGACTGTATTTCTGAGTTGGGGAGACTGGGTGAAAAAAAACCACCATGCTCCGATTTCACGGCTCGTTATAACTTTAGGATATCACTGATCAGAAATTTAAGTATGGCAGTATTAAGGTAAGCAATAATGATAGGGTAGGTACACCTTGTATCGTATTAAAGGTGAACATGAATGTAAAAGTGGTGTATTCAAACGGAAGTCGAAACTTTGTCTTGATAAAAAGTCGTTAACCAGTTGATGCCTAATGACCTGTATACGCGCAAATATTTTCTGAGGTGGTGGTGTAACGACGGAGGTTGTGTAAACACGCCATTGTGTAAAAGTGGAATACTGGAACAAAGGTCGCTCGCACACTTTGTTTAGGAGCATGCGCACAGTAGGCATAAATCGTGTTTTTAATGTCGCCAACTTAAATGTGCATTACCAATAAAACAAAGGTTACATGTAAGTATATATTTTTCTGTATTTCATTTCAATGCAGACCATAAGAAGCAAGTAAACTGTACATTTTGTAAACTGTACAGTTGACTTTGTGCACATACATTGGACTGCACTTCATGCTGAGAGCCTAGGTTACTTTCCAGGGAGCTTGGAATAAGACCTGGAGTTCACAAGGCTATATCAAATGCCTCCCATGCAAAAGACTAACACCTCTTCCTTACTTCTAACTTACAACTTTGCAGATTTATCAAAATATGCCTATTTTCTTCAAGGACGAGCAAATCATATGACTATACCGTTGCACAAAAGCCAGATTTGTGTGTCGTAATGACCTCTAATAATATCAAAATACAAACCCCCAAATTTTGATGGCCGGCACAAATCTCTTGTCACACCTGCAGACTGAACCGAAAAATACGCCTCAAGTTACAATTTTGGACCTATTGGACAATAATAACACAATCCCACCAAATTGATAGGGCTGGGTAAAATTTGTCCAGAGTGGCACCTTTTGGAGAGAAAGGTGTGTTTGACCTCAGACATCCACAGAGGAACCAGGTGACTCTGGCCTGGGAATAAATAGTCCCATCATTGGAAGAGATCAAACAAATCTGCCACTAAAGCACTAGCCTCGGGCTCGGGGGTTTTACGGAAGCACTGCTAAATCCCGTACCTTTGTGATGTTTGAAGTGATAGTCCAGCGGGCTAAAGTAGGGAAGACTAAACAGAAGCTTTTTAAACTATGAAGTGCATCCCAGTTTTTTTTACCACTGGTTCAGATGCAACCTCATTATATTTCTGAGGAAATAAAACGGTCTACTTGTCCTGCCAGCTACCAAGAAAAATTCAAAGTACAAAAGCTTAATTTAAAATTATCCAAATTATTGTATTCCTGAGTTCTTTATGTTGTTTTCTAAGTAAGAAGTTGAATTTGCTTGTTTTTTTTTTTTTAGGAATCTCTTGTATAGTACTCTTTTTAATTTTTTTTTATCAACTGTGCATCATGGAACGCAATTCATTTCCCAAGCAGCATTTGTACTTACCCTATCAGTGTCTTGCATGTCAATGAACTGATTGAAGCAGAATATTATGTTGCACTCCGTGAACAAAAAAATGTTGTTATTATCTCTGGTATAACATTACATCTTGAACAAAAGGAGGCTTCGTGCAAAAAACGCCATATCTGCAAAGTATGTATGTAGTTTTAAAATTAAACGTACGAATACTGGTTTGTATTTTGACTGCAACAAGGCATTACAGTACACGGTGGTGGTGACACAGAGCGTACTGCTGTGCACATGCATGAACGTACATGTACATGTATGTAGCCTATGGTTTTTGTACACAATATAAATGTGTATGTATCAGCACTGAAAAAAAGATGTGAAACTAGGATCCAAGTTTTAAGGTGGTATGTTGAAATCAAGGCATTTAGAAATCATGGCATTTGAGTTATAGATTACAAGGAGCTTCTGGGAACAGTGATCTCAGAAAAGGTAGACATGATTTCTTTATATCTGAAGAAAATAACGGCTACTTTTTTTCACCTGGCAGACAATGAAAGGACTGAAGTTCAGATAAAAGTCTGAAATTTCTCATCCCTGATGTATGTCTAGCGCACCGGACCCAAGCTCTGGTGTTTCTGATCAGCAGAGTGTGGGTTCGAGTTCCGGTCTTGACACTTGTCTTGCGCTACATAAGACTCCAGTATTATCATTATTATTATTATTACTATGTGAAGGAGCTCCGAACACTCGTACAGCTCATTTTTGAATGAGAAGATACCACTCTTAATAGCATGCTTTACTTTTGATGGCATCCCCCCCCCCCCAAAAAAAAGTGTCCTGTGTAGAAAGCTAGGGGAATGGTACACAATCCATTTTTGATCTCTCCCATTAAGACGCTAATACACCAAGTATGAGAGCGCACTTTCACCTGAAGACCCTGGCTATACAAGGTTCTAGTAGAAGATCAGGTGAGGTTGGTATCCCTGCAGGCAATGTTCAAACTCACTGGAATCCAGGGAAGAGTTAACGCTGGGTTTCACACTACAAAATAGCGATTTAATATGGCTTCTTCATTTTCATTCTGAGAACCAAGCATCCATGCCAGATGAGGTTGACATTTCCCTGCAGGTGATGCTCAAACTCAATGGAATTTACAGAAAAGAGTAGCAAGTAAAAAGTGTTTCTTCATTGGGATAAATCAAACCTATCTAGAATATCTAGAATATTAATACTTTCGTGGACAGTAAGAATCACTCAATGCATTTACCTTGATGCAACGGTTCATGTGTAGTTAGTAACTGTTTTCTCCATTAAAGTTCCATCATGCCCCAAAGTCTTTAAAGACCTCTATTCACCTGTATTACATTTGAGCATCTCTGTTTGTTCCAAAGATAATGGAAGAGGGAAGGAACTTTACAAGAAGTAGCAGAAATTAAATCAGATTCAAAGAGATTTTACTTCTAATCAATATCCACTTTGTACTAATCGATATGCCATCTTGATAGAGTCACTCAGCGCTAATCCCAGGTAAATGATTGGATTATCTGGTTTTCTGGAAAGGTACTAATTGAGACTCTGGTGTCCCCTTGTGCTATGAGATTAAGGTGGATTATTGAGGAGAGCAACCCTGAGATTAATCGCCCAACCAATGAGAAAGTATCATCCCCTGATCCCATTAAGAAGCTCGGTACTATTTCTTATGATAGCTACGTTTTGCTTTAGATGTCGGAGAAAAAACCCAACTAGGGGAAACCTACGAAATCAGGTAGTAACTGAAAACCCTATCCATACGCAAGGCTCTGGTCCAGGATTCGAACCAGGGTCCACAGAGGTGACTGTCAGGAAAGAAACCATGAAGCCAATCTGAAAAGGGCCATGCCATGTGCATAAAACAAAATTGTCACAATTTTTTTGTTTACTACCTTTCTTTCCAATCATAAAATTGTTTTCACAAAATAGTGCACAGAAGGAGAAATTTTTGTGAAAAAAAAATTCATACATAATTTATAAGAACTGTTCAATTCTTGACCACAATAACACATATCACATCCTGAATCCAGAATTTTAGTCTGTACCATGCGAGACGTACTCCATTTAAACAGTCAAACCTTTTGGCAAAATCCTTCAAAACTGTGAAACCACAGTACTCTTTCATCGATAAATATTTCAATAGGAAGTCAAAGTGACTTCTCACTGTATAGAACAGGGTGTTTTCTACTGATAATTGTATAAAGTTTTCTCCATACATGAAGCCACACCTTCAAAAAAGAAGAATACAGTTTGTTCAAAGTGGTTCATTTTCCCCTCTTATGACAGTCCCAGGTGAATGGCGGGCCCCCAATAACCGTCCTTCTAACCCACACAATAACTCTCTCAACCACCAAGCGTGAAATTATGCAATGGGTGGCACAGCACAAAAGCTGCCCTTCGCTAACGACGGTGCCTTGATTACTCGGACAACAGGCAGGCAATGGGAGAATCAATTGGTATAGAAACCCGACCATCAATATTTACAACCTAATTGGAAATTGGAAATAAAGATCTGACAGGTTTTGATTGACGAGGGGCAATTTGCGCATGCAACTAGCATGCCCTGGAGGGAAACTAAGTTACAGATGTTCAGAAACAAAGGTATCTCTATTTTTCGATGAATAGCAACTTTTCTCCATTCAACTCTTGGAAATACAAGAATAATACATAATCGCGGTTATTCATCATAAATCAAATGGATGAAATTCCATGGTAATCTTTTATAAAACACCTGGGAAATGACAGCATTTGACGATTCACTTTAAATTCAATGGATCAGTATAAAGGTCAAACCAACAACGATACAGATGACAATGTATTTGACCTGAATAGCCAATGCTGCCCGGGGCCCTGTCAATTTGAAACCAAATTACAGATTTGAACCCTAAAATGAAAAAATTATTCCTCCGTGTTCACATAGAATGAACATGAGGGTGCTGATGACTTTGATAAAGTCTTGTGTGCCGATGATGACAATAATGATACTGATAATGAGCAAGTTAAGGATGGAATGGGAAATGTCAAAAGTATGACCATTACGATGACTTACGATGACATCGTCGCCGTTTTCATGAAGTGATCTGCACCACAGTCAAAATTCTGTGTTAGGAGAAAATCCCGTTTGAAGTCACTCTATTTTTTGAACTGCTGTTTCGGACACTGCTTAATATTTTTTTGATTTTATTTTTTTTTTCCTACCAAAACAAATTGACTTCTTCATTCATACAGGACTGTCAAAATGTTTTCAATCTTACAACTGTTTTGATGAGTTATTAATAAACAAATTTGTCCCTTTGTGAAAAACGATAAAAGGAGACATGCACGCAGAGCACTGTGTACAAAACCAATGCATAAATAGATTAGTCACTTCGAGAAAACGCTATCCTTAAATAGGTCAACAGATTTGTCAACTAGTGAATTCAGATCACGCGTATTTTGCACCGTGGTAGCTCTTGTATTTTAATGGGTATAGTGGCAATCTTATTTCGTCACTGCATGAAAATGCAAAATGGAAAATCTAGTGATTTGTCGGTCGTGCTAATTAGTGTAATAACAAAACCATTTTGTCTTAGGTCCTGAAGTTTAAAATGTTCAGATTTTTGACACATTCCTCGCTTCGTGAAAACAATGACGACATGGCTGAACACGATGCAGTCTAGTATACTCATATTAACCAGCAAGTTGACATGCCATTCAACTACACAGTGCCCATCCCATTTATAAAAGGAAAAACTATAAACAAATCCTCTGACATATTTGGTCTACCGAATCAATCTCCACAGAACCACAGCTGACAAAGTTCACACACGAAAAAGAGTTACAAGCAAGAAACTCTTTACCCATGATATACAAACAAAACCAAGGCTGGTGCGGGTTACTCCCCAATCTTAACCCTGTCTATCAAATCCTGCCCCCCTCAGTACATCTCTCAAACCTAAGGGGGTGACATGGAAGGCATCCAGAGGGCACAGAAGGTACCTCGGAGTACCACTAAAATGTCTCAACTAGGCCGGTAACAGCCCAGTAGTCCCCTCTCCTTCCTTGCATGCACCCCAAGAATGAAATAAACAAACCAACACTCTGTCACAGGAAAAGTGACAGGCTTTGGAATTCCATGTTTTTTTTGGTGTTTTGTTTTTTATATTTTTTTTATTTGGGGGATGAAGGTGGCTCAGACAAACAAACTCTTGGGTGACATTCCGGGAACAGAAGGCAGGTATGCCAAGAGAATGCCCTACCTGAGTTTGAGAACAATGTTACATTATACTGAAAGACCCTGTAAAGAGGCCTTGTATTCAACACTACAGGGTCAACAAGCTTTCTTTTTTATAAGTGTCAGCAGAAAGATGGCATCCACATCAATTTACCAAGATGTGGAATGACATCGGTTGTTTTTGAATTTCTTTCAGTGAAATTTTAACAATGTAAAATGTATCTTGAAAATGGTATATCTTCTAGACAAAGTTTCTAAATGACATGCTGCCATTTTATTGAAAATGGATTCTTAGTAAATTTAACATTTAGTTTTAAAAGGTTTTCAAAAGTCCTCATTGAAATTATTTTCAAAAAATGTATAGTTCGCAATGCGACTGTGCCACACTCACCATTTTGGAAGTCAATAGGTATCTGTGGCAATGCTGCATCGCCTAAAATTCGCACTTTACTGTACAATGCACAAAGACACTGACATCCAAAATGGCGCAATCAAGATTATTGTGATGATGACGTCATGTGAATTGTGTCAATATTCTCAATAGGATGTACATGTAATATTAGGAACTGCAATGTACCAATCAATAGTTGTTTGTACACAATTTCCATGTATCTTGATAGACAAAGAAAAAAATACAAGAAAACCAAAGTAGCAGTTAAACTAACAAATCCAAGATTATCCAACAAAACCAATACCCCTTTTCTTGATTCATATAAAAAGCATTAAGCAAACCACTGAAACTAAATCAACTGGTGGCAGCAAAGTTGGCTACTTTTTATATCTCACTTTTTTAATGCAATTCACCCATCACAAGGCCCAAAGGCCACTCAAGGTGTGGGCTACTTTTTTTGAAGGGATAGAAACCTGCCCCAATGTACAGATACAAGACATGGCGAGATAAAAACAGATGTCTCTTCACAGCACAGCTAAGAACAGGGACGGGTGTAAGAATCCATTGCGAGAAAAACCTAACTGTCTATTCCCTTATTTGAAGCATTTATAATTAAGTGTCTTGCGCAAGGACACAAGTGTCATGACCGGGATTCGAACCCACATCCTGATGACTTAGCCACCAGAACCTGAGTCCGATGCACTAAACCGCTCGGCCACGACACGCTACAATGCTGTACCCTGTCTTGATTCAAAGATATTAACAAAAAAGTCTGAACAGTTTTGCTTACATAATAATAATAATAATAATAATAATAACAATAACAATTCTTATATAGCATAATTCCAAGCTTGATCATTGTGCTTCACAACCAAAAAGTACAACAGAACAACACAAATTACCAAAAAAAAAAACCCAAAAAACACTTAACCACACTGTACATCAACTTGATTCAAAGAGAGTAATCATACCCAAATCAGTACTTTTGTTAATTCAGTTAGACGTTTGTGTTTGCCTTTAAACAAACTTGAGACCCTAAAACAACTCAGTTAAATAAAATGCTAATTTTGTTTGTTATACACTACGTACATCTTGTACATGTAGTGTAGTACAAACTGATATAATAAGATTATTTATGTATAGTTGCTGCAGATGTAAAATGAATTATCATAAATAAATAAATATTGTGCAACATGACTGATGAATCAAGTAATCTCTTTATAAAAATCACAAGTTGGGTCATGGTCACAGGAAAATAAAGGCAAAAAACAGAAAACCACTGCAAAGGACAAACTGCTGAGATTTACCCAGTTTCTATAGCTTTAAAGAAAAGCTGTCCCTGAAATGTATGCGGTCATTTGGATTTATAGTCTCAACACCATCTCATTTTGGCTTAGCAAAGAACTTTTATGAAACATCTGGGGTCCAGGTCAGATTTAGAATTGGAATGACAGATGCTCGTCTGCAAAGTTTATTTATAAGAATCCATAAATGTTTTGACAGTAGAAAATTTCAGCCTATTTTATCGAAGGAAAATGACATGAAGTATTGGTCTACATCAGAACTATCCCAATCATGTCAGAAATGAAAGTGTAGAGTTCAGTTAGTTACCACATGACAATTTGTCTAGAAAACGCAGTACAGTTTCCGAAACATATTTGACTTGCTTCAATCTTGAAAGATCACTGGTAACCAAGTTGATACCAGGCTGTGTTTGGGTAACCTGACCAAAAACAAGTTCCGATGAAAAAAACATCAATGAGCTGTGCGGACAGTTCATGACATTGGTACTTCTACTTCTACGCTGTTACTCGGCAAAGTCCCAGGTTGGGATATCATGGAAGGGTTACCCGCGCGAGTGACCGATGAAACTACTAGGGTAGGTTAAGGGTATTTTTGAACTGGGGGAACAGAGCAGTGACAACAGACACAGGAAGATTATCACAGATGGTACATCTCTTCTAAAATAATTGTTCACAGTTCTTATAATTTTATCAACATTATTTGATGAAGAAGACTTTGGCATTAATCATTTCAAAAAATAACAAGTGGAGGCTTTTCCTTAGTTTGTACAATCTGCCATCTTGGAACCAAGCCTGACTGAGTCAAAAACTTGGTTACAATTTGGTTGGCACTGAAATACGTCACCGCGGCTGAACCAAACACGCTAAAATGTTTAACCAATGAAAGCTAAATTATGTTTGTGGTTGTAAATGATGTCAATTATTATCTCTTACACAGGGAAAAGCATCAGACTGTATAGTGTGATGTCTAGGGATGTACTGTAGCTCTTTACAGGGAGGGGCGTTGGAATACAGAGCATGGTGTATAGGGAGCATTCTGTAGCTCTATTCAGGGAGGGGCATTAGACTACAGAGCATGGTGTGTAGGGAGCATTCTGTAGCTCTATTCAGGGAGGGGCATTAGATTACAGAGCATGGTGTACAGGGAGCATTCTGTAGCTCTATTCAGGGAGGGGCATTAAAATACAGAGCATGGTGTATATAAAGCATTCTGTAGCTCTATTCAGGGAGGTGCATTAGACTACAGAGTGTGACGTATAGGGAGCATTCTATAGCTCAATTCAGGGAGGGTCGATATACTAAAGAGCATGGCGTTTAGGGAGCATTCTGTAGCTCTATTCAGGGAGGGGCATTAGACTACAGAGCATGACATATAGGGAGCATTCTGTAGCTCTATTCAGGAAGGGCATTATATTACAGAGCATGGTGTTTAGGGTGCATTATGTAGCTCTATTCAGGGAGGGGCATTAGACTACACAGAGCATGATGTGTATAGAGCATTCTGTAGCTCTATTCAGGGAGGTGCATTAGACTACAGAGTGTGACGTATAGGGAGCATTCTGTAGCTCTATTCAGGGAGGGGCGATATGCTAAAGAGTATGGCGTTTAGAGAGCATTCTGTAGCTCTATTCAGGAAGGGCATTATATTACAGAGCATGGTGTTTAGGGTGCATTCTGTAGCTCTTCAGGGAGGGGCATTAGACTATAGGGTATGATGTATAGGGAGCATTCTGTAGCTGTGGGGAGGGAGGGGCATTATACTACAGATCATAATGTATAGGGAGCATTCTGTACAAGGAGGGGCATCAGACTGCAGAGAGTGATGAGCATTCTATAGTTCTCGGAAGAGATGGCATCAGACTGCAGAATGTGATATTCTGTAGCTCTGTGCATGCAGAGCATGTTATTCAGTAGCTCTTTGCATAGAGGGGTACCAGTCTGTAGAGTAAGATGTACACAGATCTATATATAGTTCTATGTGGAAATGGGTATCCGTCTGTAGAACGTGATGTGTGAAAAATTCCTACATTTTATTCTTCAAAATAGAATTGAACCTTCTCACCTTCCCTACCCCACCTCCTCTCTCTACAGTGTAGCCAACTGCCTTTAACAGTATCAAAGTTGAGCTGAAAGCAGCATACATGAAACTGTCTTGCCAAGTTCATCCAGTATAGCCCTTTAAAGACACTTTTCAATCATTGTAGTACCTGGACATCCTTGTTTACAACCATCATGCCCACAGCTAGAGCAACCCCTACCTCCACCACCAAATGACACCGAGTTGTTACACCTGAGGTCATGAAGCACAGCTCAACATCTCCCAATAATCATCACTCCGGAATTACCAAAACCCACGGCTAGATGTAGACATCTACCCTCCCCTACCATTCTGATCAAATTAATTCCAAACATTCTCATCTGACAGAAAGTCCCTGATAGACATTTTTTTTTCTTTCTTGTGAATTATTGTTATTTTTTCCCTCCTCCACAGTACCTGGTAGGGGGCCATGTTTGTGGTTTGAGATAATCTAAACTCAAGGTCATATCAAGATAAGTAAAGTGATATTTTGCCCAGGAGGCTTGCTGGAGAACACACTCTGCACATCGAATTATCAAATTGATTTTGTTTTCTCTGACACAAAAAGCATGGAGAGTACACCCAAAAGAGCCAATGTAAAGTTTTGCACGCGATAAAAAGTGTGTAGTCTGACGATTAAATTCACGATTCCTGTACATATTGAACTTGTGGCATCCCCCAGTTTGGAGTGAAGAGCTTTCTTGGCTTTTATTGGTTAACACTTACAATTCCTTGAATTGAATTCTTTGTGGAATTGTTCACAGCAGGGTCATTTCCACATTAGTTTCACCAGCTGTGCTGCCAAAACAAATAAATTCAGATAAATTGAAGCCATGCTCTTGGTGTCCAAGGAACACCTCACTGAACCTAGGAACTGCTGTGACATGAACTGCAGTAATTCCTGGTCACAAAATCAGACATACACTTCAAATGCAAACACTACAATCAAGGTTATGTACCTACTCAAGAACCTTCCCTTTATTTTCCTTGACCAGTTTCCGCCGCGATTCTTTCATTTTTTCCCGTCCAGCCTGACAAGATCATTTTCTCGGAATTGCCGGAATCATTGTCTTTGAGAGTACTGCTGGCACAAAGAAACCTTGACTTGAAAAAGCTAAGAGAACAAAGATTTTCTTTATTGCACTGGGATTTTTGTTTTCTCTATTAAGAAAATGTCAAACACATGCACCGTAAATTGCAAAACCTCGGCTGTGAGCTACAGCCGAGGATTGCTACTAAACCCTGAACCAAGGCTGAATCCCTGGTTTACTCTGACTTACCTCCATCACGCCGAAAATACCATGAGTGGTGGAAGCCTCTCAATGTCTGGTAATCCTCTTTTTGGAACAAAAGGACAAAGGTCTGGAATTGGGGATTACACATGAACCCTGCATTATGGGCGAAAATCAGCAAAATATTCAAGACCATGTTTCCTGTTTGTGTGGGTGAAACGATGTGTTACACGGTGTGTGGATGCTATGTGCATGCTCAGTAGTCGAATGTCCAAGACCTAATTCCAGTATTCTGATTTTACAAAATGGCGTGTTAAACATCGCCTGTTTGCTGGCTCTGGCATTATTTCTGTGTTTACAGGTCATCTGGATTTCGCATGGGATTCCATTTAAAGATTTGGTACATCTATCAGTATTTTTGGAAGACTACACTCATTGCCATTGTCTTATTGCCAATAAATTCCCCAATTACAACTAACCTGTAAAAATGTCATCAAAAAAGGTGTTTATGTTTTTTATAAATATTGCAGAAAAAAAGAAGAGTTGTACGTTTTGATGGCATGTTCAGATTGTGCATATTTTAATAATAGGTAAAACACTAACCAAGTATACACTAATTCAAGCAGCTCGTCCATGGTGGTTTGCACCACCGCAACTATGGTTGCCATTGTCTTATTTCCAATAAATTCCCCAATTACAACTAACCTGTAAAAATGTCATCAAAAAAGGTGTTAATGTTTTTTATAAATATTGCAGAAAAAAAGAAGAGTTGTACGTTTTGATGGCATGTTCAGATTGTGCATATTTTAATAATAGGTAAAACACTAACCAAGTATACACTAATCCAAGCAGCTCGTCCATGGTGGTTTGCACCACCGCAACTATGGCCGCCGAACCCGCACGTCAATGCAAACACAATGTGAATCCTCCATGCAGATTGGTACATATGCGGGGCTAATGCGCTATTGTCTTGTTACAAGCGCGTGCGGCGGCAATAACTGCGGTGGTGTAAATCACCATGAACGAGCTGCTCGGATTATTGTATTGGGGGACAGTTACCTCGCACATGGCAGTGTTTCAGACAATTTTATTTGACTTTTGATGCGTAGTGTCAAGTTTATAAAATAAGCTTTTTGATATACTATTGTCAACTTGTAACCATGCCTTTAACAATTGGCTGAATTGTTCCAGATTTAAAACCTCACGAGTCATTTAATATTATGTTTGACACTTCTATCCACTGCAGAGTTCAACAGACTTCTATGAAACAATCACTTAGTATCAAACACAAGACTTTAAATTATTAGAATCTTGTTTTTTTAAACCAATAAAAATATGACTTCAATAGTAAATTCACAATCACCAGCAGCTGTACTTTAAACAGTTTATAAACTCCAGGTATTTTTATTACCAATAAAAACAATAGCAGTGAAAAAATTCTAAATTCCTGCCAAGGTCTTTCTGAAAACTCACATCTCCCGAATGTAACCACAGCCATAAATTGTATAAAACTGACTACAGAACGATGTCAGACAGCCAGCAGTAGTTGAGTATTCATTTCCTAAAATATCTCAATGTAACAAGCCTTGCAAGTTAGATTAAGTGGCGAGCTTTTCAAAGAAATCTCTTTCACTGTGCACATTAATCCATCGTTAGACAACAAACCAAATATAGCATACGGCTTTATTTAGATATAAAACCGCACGCACGATTTACTGCATTAGAGCGAGCGTTTTTTTAACTATACTGGTTGGTGACCTAAAGCCCCAGGATTTTTTTTCTTGAGTGAGAAAGGGTTGGATTTCTTGTGGCTACTGAAGGGGTCTTATTAGACGGAGTAAGGTTAGCGTGACATGAGTTGCAGCAGGGGGGAATACCAGTCGACTAGAAGGGCTTGCTTTCAGCAGCCAAGGCACGCGTTGGCACCCTGCCTGGACGATCAGAACCAGTGGGAAAATATCCCAGGGAAATTCACACCTTGCCTTTGAATGTTCGTATACACACCCGATGTGGAATCAACACTACTGAGAGTGTTGGGCAAACTGTCAACGGGGGGAAAAAAAAGTTGTCAAAAAACACATGCCAATGTCACTCTCCAAGAGTTATTTTACAGGTTTATGTTCACTACATCGGAAATTGTAAACAGGATCTTCTGATATCAAGACAAACAAATTATATTTTTCCTGTGAAGCTTAAAGACAGAAATCTGACGCTATTAGCAAATTGCCTTTTTTTTTTTTTTTTTTTTTAATTCCTTTTTTTTTCCCCCCCCACATACACATTGTTGAATAAATGTAAATCATTTAGAAAGAAAGAGCTTCGACCTATTGACACCTTGTAGTTATTTCTCAAATTTAACTTATCTGCTGCCTTTTGGGGGCCAGAAACGAAGTTAAAGAAACTGGTGCGCATGCTTGGTTCCAACAGCACGCTTAATGTACTTAACCAGTTGACACCAGGTGCCCTGTATACGCGCAAATATTGTCCACGCCAGCAAACGGAGGTTGTGTGAACACGCCATTGTGTAAAATTGAAATACCGTAGCAAAGGTCACCCACACATTTTGTTTCAGAGCGTGCACAGAGTATACGCTCACCGTGTAACACTTCGATTCACCCACACAAAGATGACAGATGGTGTTGAATATTTTGCTGATTTTCGCCCATTCAGCGGGGGGTTATTGTGTCATCCCCGAATCCAGACCTTTGTACTTTTGTTTCAAGAAGAGGATTACGAGACATCGAGATGCTTCCACCATTCAATGTGCTTCGTTGCAATGACGGTAAGTCAGAGTAAACCCGAGTTTCCAGCCTTGTTTCCGGATTTAGTACCATTCCTTGGCCGTAGCTCACGGCCGAGGTTTCTCAATTCACTGTGCATGAATTTGACGTTTTCTCAAAAGAGAAAACAAAAACCCCGGTGCTTCAAAGAGAATCTTTGTTGTCTTGGCTTTGGCAAGTCAAGGTTTCTTTGTGCCTGCGGTACTCTAAAAAACTCTTGTGATCATTAGATTTCGTGGGTAACCTTTTTTCTATCCTGTTTTGTTTTTGGTTTTTTTTTCAACTCCACCGTATGACTAATCAAATTTGGTGTCAAAACGAAAAATGTTTCATGTTTTGTTTAGAGGTTTTGTGCACATTTATATTGGGCTTATTTTAATTGCAGCAATCGAAATAAGAACCAGTGCTTTTGGGAATTTTCAAATGATATTTTCTCTTACTTTGACAATATTTCAGACAAATATTTCTATGGAGTATCCACTCTTGCTCTATACATATACGTCCAGTGACCTTTCATATTAAAACTTGTCATCAAGCATCTGGCTTTCAATTAAATAAATAATCATACATATTGGTTCTATTTAGGGGGGAAGGTAGAAGGGTCTTACTGCCAAAAAAACTTTAAAAGTCACAGTTGATGATAACTGATAAAAAATAAATAAAGACTATCAATTTATTTTACAACCAACGGATCATACTCCGTCTCTTTAAAATGAACAGTCACCCAGCACTTATCTACAATTCTACATAACACGTCACCACTGAAATACGTTCACGTACGTGTACTTCAACATCTGCCAAATGAATTCCTCCCGTTCCCAAACTGTTTCAACTTGAGCACGTTTTTGCAGAGAGAGACCCCAGCTACGAGAAGAGGGTGTTCCAGGGGTTCATGCAAGGACGTAAGCTAGAGTCTGCTTTAAGTATCTGTGGCCCCCAATGACCTTCTCTCTCTCCCCCCCCCCCCCCAAAGGAAGATCAAATTAAGGTATTAACACCCTATTGAATACATTATGCTGAGTTGAATGCAGTCAAAATGACAACCAGATGTGTAGTTTTTTTTTTTTTTTCATAGTTGAGGTATTGACAGCCCAGCTGTACAATAAAAAGAGGAGAGAGGGCAGGTCACTGATGATGCTTGGTTGGTCTGAGTTGATTAAAAAATACAAGATGTCTGTGTGGTGTGCCAGGGGTTTGTTACATCTTGACAAACCTTTCAGGGATACTATGATGTGCACTGTATACAATCATGTACAGTGTAAAAGAATCGCGGCCGTGGTGAGATCATGGAGATGCAGTGCTGCAGGAGAATTCAGACCGACTGACGCTTTCCACACACTGGTTCCCCAAATAGGCCGTATATTTGACAGCAAGAGGGCGCAATACTAATTCCATTTTTAAAGTACAGACATATTTCAAAACATTAAAAAAATACAAATTTTCATAGTAAATATCCTTATATTGTAAATATAAACTGTCAATAAAAAACCCTCATAAGTTGTATATTAACTGCTTCATAAGAAGTCTAATTGCATCTGGTTTACCACACTATTTCTATGGATTGACCCCCAATCTACCCCCGAAGGGCGCCCCCTTGCAGTCAAAAATAAGGCCTATTGGGAATACACATTGTAGTTTGTGTTTCGTTAGATCATGGATGGGTAGACAATGTCAATGTGTACGTCATATGGACTCAATTCCCTTCCTGTACACTGCATTGCCGTCATGATACAATGCAACATATACAAGAATGATTTATTAAACGTTATGATAAATCCTCATTGTAAAGAGAGAAAAAAAACGGTTCAAATTTTCAAAATATGTCAGCTTTTACAGAAATGTGCTCGTCTAAAAAGGCCTCCCTAAAAAAGAAGTAAGACATTTAACCAAAATGGGTAGATAAATGTTCATATTTAAACCAAGTGATCACAAGCCGCAGGAGAAAGAACAGAGAAACAACTCATCTCACAATAATAAAAAAAAAAAAAGGCAGCAAAGATCCATCAATCTCAACCGGCCAGAAATATGACTTTTGTCAATCAATCACTTAATACCCACCAACCTTGAGTAGACTCCTCATCATGCAACACAACTGCAATCCGACACAAATATTTTCAGTATATTTTCCCCCAATTAGTGTAGTACAAAGCCATTGGCCTCATTTTCTCCAACTTATGTCCAAAAATGCGCACATAACATAAATATCTTCCCTTGAACGGATTAATCAAAACACTTCAATAATGTTGACGAGCTTCCCACATGTTGCAGTCTAGGTCTTTATCAGCAAAATATTTTTCCCGGCTGAAGGAGTTGTAAATTTCCGTGGGTGGCTACGGTTTGGATCTGGTTTCATTGAAAAACATCAGGAAACCTTTTGAGATCGAAATGACTTGCTTTGTTGACAAAAACACAACTCTTAGAAGGCACAAGGAAAGTTGTCTGCGGTAGTATTCCTGAAATTGCACTCTTTTACGTTTTGTACTTTGTGGCCACGGTCGTTGGATTCTCTGTATCCATTAATGATGAAAACACTGTTACTTGATGAAAGAAAGGGGCAGGCTTAAATGCAGATCCTAAGAAGTGTTGATTTCATCTCGCAACTACATGAGAAAAACAGAGCAATTACAATCTGATGCCAATTGCTACTGGTACAACCAGACGTATAAAACAAAATATAGAAGTCTATGAAGTGATGTCACGTTGACAATATTAAATCCTAACATAATCTGTTATGAGAGTGTTGCATGTAACAGAGCAGCAGCAAAACCAAGTTTGCATTACTTGCTAGTTGCATACAGGAAACATGAATGCAAAAAGGCAAAGGTGAAAATTTGTTTTCAAAAATGCAAATCGACATTTTGATTTACCGTACTTTCCTGCGTATAAGACGCGGCTTATCTGACTTTCAAAGGTAAAAGAACTTGGACTGTGGGTTATCTAATGATGCGCCTGATCCGGTGTAGCATGAGATCAAAGTGAGATCAATGTCTGAAAACTTACATTTATACTTCAAAATAATCCTTTCGTTTGTCCAGGGTAATCCTTCGTGTTATCATTTTATTAAAATAAAACCTACACATCGTAGCAGTTTTTAGTGAACAAGCTGAAAGTTGTTGAGAAATTGTATGCCACAGACCATGGTGCTGTACTAGGCGCCAACCACAGACGACCCATGCTGTACACGGCTGTAGCATGCACACCAGTGACAACATTTCGAGGAATTTCTTATTTTTTATTTTATAGAGCATGTGCAGATAACTAGTCTTTGGTTATCATATCGTTTACAAGCGTTGTATTGTATGTTATCGTGTAATGTACTGTTAGATTTCACCAATAGAGGGCGTATGCTCTCATTCTATTGTCATGAAAGCGTCCACTAGCATTCTATGTTTTCTTTTCTGTATTGCAGCATGTAAAATAGCGAAATAACGAAGACTAGCAGCCCGGTTATGTGAATGGAAATGATGGAACTGCATTATGCGTGCGTTGTGTAAAAAAAAAAGGCATGAAGCGATGTCTTTTAAAAAAAAAAAATGAAAATGAAAATGAAAAGAAATTAATTTAATAACAGAAGTGATGTTTTGCAATTTTCAAGATTAAAAAATTAATGATCTCTTCGTGCTATACTAAGTGTCATATTGTACAACACAATGACCTCTGTGTGGCGATGTACCGACAGTGAGTGGCACCTGGCGGGCTTCCGTGTGTGCGATCAAGATGCGTCTTATACGGCGGTGCGCCTTATACGTTGACACTTGAATCGAGTTTCGGTGATTTGGGGGCACTGCACCTCGTGCCTTATACGCAAGAAAATATAGCAAGGTCTGGTGCAACAACCTAGGGAAGATCCAATATACTTATCAGCTTAAAGTGCTTTCATATCTGGGAGAGGTGATCAAATTGTTATGTCAAATAGCATTGACATGCCATTCCACAACATTTGTGCAAAATGTTTAACATCAAAACACGTCACCAAAACAAGTACTATGTGTGTATGTGTGTGTGTACACAGGTTCTAAAACTCTCCAGGAAATTTTAAAGGAAACTTACTGAGTTGTTTTTTGCAAATCACCTGGTGTTAGAAGTAACAACACTAGCAGTTAAATTATCCATAAAATATAACTGGTAGTGGTTCAAATTGAACAACTTATAAAATGTACATAAAACTTGTACCAATGTTATGCGTTTAAACAAAGAATTATTAAGTGTATTTTCAAAGATTTCATGAAGTCCCTTTGGAAATAATTTCCTCCCCTAATGCTGCTGAACTGAGGGGTTTTCAAATTTGCAGTATTTTTGACTGCATGAGGGCGTGAACACATCCCACCATACCTTGTGGCGACCTTAACAACAACAGAACAATGGACCCCACAAGGAATCTCAACAGGAAGAATGGACCCCCACAAGAAAGTCTTTAGAAAAGGGACAATAAGTCCAACAATGCTGTACCCCTCCAGTCTGGGTGTGGGAGGGTGTGCGTGTTTGAACCCAGTTATAACATGATGCAAAACAAGTAACACAAACTGGTTTTTCCATTGTTCGATATATTATAGCTATTTATAATAATGGCCATTGATACAAGAAAACAACATACAGGCAGTCAAAATAATATATCAAACTGCAATTGTAATGCAGGGAAATTTTCCGTTGAATGCACACTCATGTGGTCAAAAATGTGCACTTAACTTTTCTTGTGATTTGCGGCCCAAAATGGAACCAGACCAAGGACCACTTTCCAAAACTGGTACACAGAAACAACTTGACAAACGGTACATGTACATGTATACCTGCTGAGTAAAAGTTAGCAGGGAACCAGTTCACAAGTAACAAACAAGCACAAGGCATTTCAGCTGGTAACCCGTTTCTCCCATATGCAGTAGTCTTCTGCTCTCTGGCTTAACTGTGAAATTGGGCCCACAGTGTAGTGCAAGGGGGTGTTTTAAACTTGTGCATAAAACCACCAGTTATCAAATGTCTCAAGTTAATATTGGTAACAATGCCAATAATACATCAGAAGCTTTCATGACGATTACTTGACTGAGATACATGTAGGTCTTCCTCATTAAACCTCATGCGCATGCGCATGACGTTACTATGAGCATTTAGTTAATGAAAGGGCGCCCTCGCCCAGAGGTAAAAACGTTCAATGCTGCGTTCGACCTCAAAGATGGCGGCGAACGCCTAAGGTCTACATTTCAGTCATCTTGTTTTCCTTCCATTCAAATCAACCAAAGTGAGACTGGAAGGGCACAAATAGTCTGACCCCCCATTCTGGACATTGAATCAGTGTTTGTTACAGGTACATGGCACGCAGGGGACATGACCACAATGGTGGGAAGTCTGGCGAAGGTCTATGAAGTCGGAATGTTTTGGAGGATCCCTTTAATACCAGAAGTCCGATGAGCACCAGCAGATGAATTTCAGATGAATTTGACTCTCAGCAGATGGCAACGGAAGTCCTGATATCATAAAATATTTGGGCAATCACCCCCTGGATGGGAAGTCAGATACAGTAGGGTTATCCCTAGGGGGACATTTCACTTTAATGCGCCTACAGCTATACATCAACGATAACAATGGCAGACATATTTTGCTGGCTCGTGTTAAAGCTGCGACACAGCACCAACAAACGAAAACAAAGCAATTAAATCCAGAAGAAGAAAAAAATCCACATGAAGTTAGGACTAATGCATTTTTTTCCCTCCAAAAACAGGAAGATTCTCAAATTATGGAAAATATACGCTTATGATTTAAAGAAGAATTTATTATGACAAATGCTATTTAGTGTTTTTTTTTTCTTTAAAGATGTCATTTTACATTTTCTTGACAGAATTTTTTATTGCCCTTTTTAAACAAATATATAGTTTTTAACTTCAGACTCGCTTGCTGGAACATGTACAAATGCATAAAAATAATTTGTAAAAAACATTTGTAAAAGCTATTATGACTTCAGGTAGTTCAATTTGCTTTTATTCTATAATGACTTTAACATCATAATCAACTTTAATTTATGACTTCACGCCATCCAACATTACTCATTTCTCGCACAAAGAAAACTGAAATGTTCTGGGGCATTTTTTATGGTATGGCGTTTTCTAAGAATGGGTCATAAACAGGAGCAATTTTTATCATCAAATCAATAAACAATTTTTTTTTTTACAGCATTATCACCAGTAAAGATGTGTGTTTATCAAGAAATGCATGCACCATTGACACTCTTATTATGTCGATGTTTGACTGATAACCCTATTAGCAAGAGAAATACAGAGATGCCAAGTAAACACAATGTACATATAACCTCGTCCGTTTTAATCATCTCACGCCGTACATTCATTATTACCATCGCTCCTCCAGTCCTTGCTTGGATGAAGAAGCTCCTTGCTTCTTAGAAACGAAGAAAAAAAGAAAGAAAAAAAATGAGGAGGCGGCGGTAGAGACATCTGTAATGAAAGGAAAACATTGAAGGGCATCGTGGGACACAACAGGCAGGAGGGAACTGGGAGTGTGGAGGAACTGCCATATGTTTCTTTATCAACAACCTTAGAAACTGTCTGGTAGCATGTGTGAAAGAAAATGAAATTTGTCAGAGCAACAATGAGGTGTGGAGGTGAACAATGTCGCTTAATGAGACTTTCTAAGGCTCAAAATATCTGATCAAGGTTGATTAATATTAAATGGCATTGGATTTGACAAGAAGGTTTTTTATATATATATATACAAGTACACAGACCTTTTTGCATTATGTAGTACGGGATCATAAACCTTTGAATCTTGGTACAGCCATCTTGTTTTGGGGTTTGTTTTTTTTTTCTTCTTTTTTTCTGATTCAAATCAATGGCCATTTTCAATACCATAACTTAGGCCACATCCGAATTGGCAGGTACGGCTATGGCTACTAGATCGCCACGTCCTCATGCATTGAAGTATCGTCCGTCCATAGCAACAGCCACAGCTGTCGATTCGGATACGGCCCTAGGCTCCCGGCTTAGTCACCGTCCGCCTGCTTGAAGTCCCTTACCAAAAGTGAACCAAAAGTATTTTTCAAATTACTGAGGTAGCCCAAGCCAGAGCCAGAGCCAAAGCCAAAGCCATGGTTTCAAAAAAAAAGCCAATATAACTCGAAACAAGCCTGCTAGAGAAATAGTCTGGCCCAATTTTGCTAAAGTGAGACTCAGTACAGATGATTATTACAGCACACAGGGAACATGACAAGATATGAGGTTGAACGGAAGGACCATACTTTTGTTCTTCCTAAAACTTATACAAATAGTGAACTGTGGTCTTCTGCGAAAAGAGCCCTGTAAAACACAGTTTTACGCTCAGAATTCCATCATAACCAGCTCCGTAAAATTAGGCGCAGGTTGTGTATCATCCCTTTAACTCTAGTTTGACCAGAGATTAACATAATCCACTGAATGTTTCTGATGTCAAATTCACTCTCTCTGGCTGCTCTCTCTCTCTTTCCATGATAGATGTAGGCATTCAGACACTCAGTGCACGTGTTAACACTAATCAGACTATAGTGACTAGTGCATAATGCGCAAGTTCAGGTGGTGTCAACCCATACATGTAATTGTTTGCCTAGGTGTTTGCGTAAATAAACACATAAATCAATTTGAGGCCATTTTTTATTATGTGTATGGTGTATTCAATCTGCTGTGTGTGTCAAAACAAAAAAACCAAGGCCACATATTTGTTACTGGGTTGTCAACTGCCTGTGCAAGGCTCAATGCTCAGCAAGCAGTTATGCTCTAGATTTAGTTCTTCATTACAGTCGCTTTATAGCAACCGATATTGTGACAACATTTTGTAACAGCAGCGTAGCCGAGATTTGTTTTCACTTGGGAGGGAGGGAGGGACATTTTTTTCAATGAATTACATGTATCTGGATTTTTCCTGGGGGTACCCTGGGGGGGGGGGAGCACTTCAAAATTGTGGGGTCATCATGTGCCCCCCAAGACACCCCCCCCCCCCCGGCTACGCGGCTGTTTTATGCAGGTTTTTTTTTTGTGTATTTGGTTCCTAGGTGGCTTCAGTTATTATAGTGTAATCATGAGAGTGTAAGCCATGACCTACATGTACAAGAAGCGTAAGAAATAAAATCCTCCTAATCAACCTATGAAACTAACTTCTGTCTATCAAAGAGGCCATTTGTCTAATCTTCTGCCATACACATAACGATACAAAACACCCTTCCTTCCCACAGATATGCACAGCAGTGTAGCTAGGGGGGCCTAGGGGCATGTCCCCCCCCCCCCCACACACACACAAATTTCCGGTGCCCCCAGATGCCCCCAGATGCCCCCTCCCCATGATAAAAAAAAATCCAAATACATGTAATTTATTCCAAATCATGTCCCCTGGGCCCCGACTGAAAAGCCCCCCCCCCCCTCCCACTGGCCGCTGCTGGTTACGCCGCTGGTTATGCATGCATGTAGCACATTACACATGCACACCATGTATACATTATTTACAACTTACACATTGTAAACAAATGTTATTCAAACAATGGTCTTGGGACCAGATTCAGTCCATTTTCATAGTTATAATGCACACTAACATGTGTTTGTGTTATTTCAACATTTCACATTCCCTTAAGGCAAACAAAAAACCTATGAGTTGAAAAAAAAAAAAACCAACAACAAAACACGTAGGAGCTAACATGAACAGTTAACAAGGTAAAGAACACCCGGTTGAGCCTTCAGAACCCTTCCGCAAACAACAATGTCCATCAACAACTAAAAAAAAAAAATTATAAAAAAAACCTACAAGCCACATCACAAGTTGTTACATTCACAACTGCGTTGACAGGTCCAATTGTGTTGTCATGACAAAGCAGTACTCTGTCAAAAAGTATGATTAAAGACCCGTCTCGCCTGTGGTTTCGGCAAATTGCCGCCTGTAAACAACTTTTCAGGATTTACTCTCTTTTTTTTGGTTCAGCAAAAACTAGAGTGACTTGGGTGATTTTGACTGGCAACACAATCCCCCTTGTGTTCAACATTATACTGACAATTACTGCATTCAAGTACAAGCACTTGAATATCCAATTATTTGAATAGCCTAATTCCACTTTTGTTACCTGAGGTTATATTGTTGTGTAAAATACACAATTACTTTCTTTCAAACCAGCACTGTGGTTCTTCTGTTAAAAACATTGTGGATTTTAGACGGTAACATTTCTAATAAAACGAGCAGTGCTGGGTAATGTTGACTTGGGCCATGTTCGAATAGACCGATCCATTAAGCCCTGCCTACCTTAGCAACTGCCTGCAACTGCCTAGCAACAGAATATGGTGTGACTTTCTTGCCACTATCGCAGCGGTGGTTCGCTTGTGGCTACACACGCGTATCAGATACACACACGTACATGGTTTTCGTGAACGGCATGGATTTAGTTTCGTGGCCTTTTGAGCAGTGCTTTGAGTCCAAAGAACAATGCAGACAGGAACACTGTTAAACCACTTTTACACGACTGTACAGGGACCACTGCTGTGGGATTTGAACCACCAGAAATACGAAAAAAAATTAAAACAAAACAAAAGTTAGTACAGTTGTGTGTGCTGTTGTGTGTCAGAACAATGGCGGCAGTTAGTTGACTTTTCTAATGGATTTTTAACACGTCGGACTTTTGTCGGTCTTTCAGTGGCGTTGTCAAGGCTGTGCTTGGCCAATATGTTAGTAGCCGGGGCTTAATGGATAGGTCTACTTTGGCTTTAGCGCTGACTAAGGCCGAAATACTAAGCGCTGACTATGGCCGAAATGCTAAAAACAAGCCTATTTATCATCGTTGACGTTGCAGCCTTAACAATGGCCAAAGCCAAAGCTTCTTTATTTGGATGCAGTCGTACTACCTTTAAATCTAACATTAGAGTGAGACTGAAAATAGTGTAGGCGTAACCTTTATACTTAAGGAGCTTAGAGGTACTATACAGGATTGGTAAGGACAAAAAACATTATTGTTTAGTTTCAGTCTGAAAGCTTACTGTTTATGAAGTTTGTACTAGAACGCATTTTTCATTGAAATATTCCCCTCTGAAATGCTGTCATATTTGAGAAAACTGTACCTGAAAACCTAAAAAAAAAAAAAACGCAATCAGCAGATTCGGGTTGTAACAATCAAAATTAAGGACACTATGTTTACATGCTGAAAAATGTGCACGGATTTTCACTATTTTCTCCAGACTCAGACAATGAATTGAGCCCAAATTTTCACAGGTTTATTTTTGTATGTATTGAATCAGACATAAAAAAAGAACACTGAACTATCAGCTTTACCAATCCTGTATAGTGTCCTTAAAAGCAAACACGAGATAACCAAAACAGCCACCTGTGGCTTGTACACATTACAAACAAAAAAATTTTGTACATTAAAAGAAAAATTTCCTCTTGGAACATTGAGATTTCCTGAGTTATTTATTGCAGAATCTATTTAAGAGGTGTTAGGAAACAAACTTCATGGAGGCAACGAAGGCAATTGCCTTTGTTGCGCCTGGTCATTGCCTTGGTGCCCTTGAAAAGTTCCTGTGGCTTGTACACATTACAAACAAAACATTTATTGTAAATAAAAGAAAAATGTCCTCTTGGAACAGAGAACATTTTAGAGAAATAAGAAAACGTACCCCTCCACCCTCCCTGAAAAGGGTAGCCTACATCATCCTTTTTGGTACAACAGTTGGAATTCATAACATCATCGTTTATGCCCTGAACACTACTTGCATAGATTCTGTCTTGTAATTGGTTGAAAGCATGTCACATGACATGCGTATCACATAGTGCAAATCAGAAAACTCTCCTGCCCTCAAAATAGACTATCACCCTAGCAACAAGCGAATTATCATAGAGAATACAATGTGGCACCAAAATGTCATGTGTGTACAGTATGTTCCCAACCCTGGAGTCGGCGCTGTTGTTACGCATTGTACTTATTCACAACAGAATTATACAAAGGAAAGATGTACTTGTATAGTCAGCAACCATTTTTTCAATGTAATGTCGTCATTCGTGATGACTGAATCTCCATCGAGATTTTCTGAGTCATTTAACACAGAATCTATTCAAGAGGCGTTATAAAACAAATACCAGGTCTGATACTTCATGGAGGCAACGGAGGCAATTGCCTCCGTTGCCCCTGGTCATTGCCTTGGTGCCCTTAAAATGTTCCATTAGAAATTTACAATTTCCTCATAGAGGTGCCCTTTATCAAGAAGAAAATGCCTTGGTGCCCTTGCCCTTTCAAGAACAAAGCAACCAGGCCTGAAACACTAACTGCACAGGCCCATGTCATGAAATAACAAAACTACCGTCTCAAGGCCATCCCTGAAGCATTCTATTTTCCCCTAAGCTGACGGCTCAGGAAAATAGACCGTTCCAGGCAGTCCAGAGACAATAGTTCCACACTCAATGCAGACAACATTTGTATGCTATCAATGCTATAACTATGCACCATTAGGTAGCCATCTTAAAATTCAAACTACACGTATTCTTTAAAGCGCTGTACGAAAGATACTAGAAACACAAGATAGGACACTTGTGCCGTTTTGCACGGGAGCGGATGTAACGCCTTTTTACCTATCTATCCCGTGATGGCGCCCTTCTCCATTTGTAAATTTTGCTGGGATTATTGGCACAATTTATGGCCGAACACCAATTTTTCATTCTGCCTTCACAATTTTTTAGTTGGTGGGATCGTTTGGCCTAAGTTTTTCCATTTAGTAGGACCTACTTATCGTGTAAACGATCTTTGGTTTTACCTACCTAACAACAGCGGGCACACCCATTTTGCGTTTCACGGTTCTACACAGAGTGTCCCTATCTTGTTTTTCTAGTATCTTTGACCGTAACCTACTTAGGAATGACACTGACAGTACCTGCTACAAAAACCAGTTGTCTGGCATGTCCGTGTCAGTGTGATCCTCAGTTACACTGCACACGGACACCATCCAAACGGTTGTACCATGTAAGTTTTACCCTGAACAAGCAACAATTATCCTCTCTACAAGTAATCGATGCTGTACACCATACTTCAAGAAAATCGCTACTTCTTATTAGTGACCAAAATGTACATTACTTCAGATCACCTTACCACAACTTAACGCCCCCCCCCCATCAATTATAATCAAATAGTGTACACTGCAACATTGCCACCCTTTCTCAAGTAGCATTTTTGCACTATCACTTAGGCGCGTACATGTATCACAGTGCTCATGTTAAAAATATTGAACGGTTTTTGTTTTTTTGTTTTGTTTTTTTCATGCACAACCAATATCATCAAGCTGAGGATTTTTTCGTCCTGCACTAATCGCCGTGCTATTAAGTCGGCAGTTACTTCAGTGCTTCCGACACACGCCGAAGCGTGATTTTTATGATTACCTTTCCGAGTGCAGGGAGAGCATTTTGGCGCCTTTAACATCGATTCGCACGCTAGGAAGACAGGGGTGCGAAATGTAATAATGTTCAACTACAATACATTGATCGTGCTCATGTAGACCTATCCTATGTAGACACATTGCACGAAATGCTCTAGTGAACTCAAGTGTCCGCGCAATAAAAAGAAGGGAAAAAAAAAACCACAGCCCAGACATGTCTTAAAAAGTACATGGTGTACAAAAGGTCACTATTTCCCTTTGGTTCCAACTGTGGCAAGTAGGTCATTGTCCTAACTGCGGCACAACTACCACAGCCAAGGAGGTCGTGTTTGTCTGGGGTGCAAAGGCCGAGGACCAAATGACCCTCCGGCAAAGGGGCTTTTTGATCGATTTCAGTTTGGATAAATCAGCCACTGCTGGGAAATTATCAGAATTAATCAGTTTTCACTCCACACAGGTTTATGAGGACAGTTTCCAGCAGATTTGTTTATCACACTGCATCTTCTTCCAAGCCCGTACAGACCGTGTTCCCCATGACATTACAAAAGAGCCACAGAACCTAGACTTCCTGCTGGCAAAATGTGTACACAGCTCAATGGAAACAACCTAAATCAAACATTTTATGGAGACTGCAACATCTCATGTATATCATCTTTTGATATGAAGAAAGGAGAATTATATCTAAAAACTTCAGCTGTTATTTTTAAAATTTTTGATTTTCATGTCGCATGTACAATACAAACTGTCAATTTTGTATTGACTTTAAGAGTGGTTTTAATGCATTTCTGATGTATTAATTTTATGACGACCTCTTGAAAATTACCTCATGGTGAAGCCTTTTGTTATTACCGTCATCAACTCAAAATATGGATGAGCAAAAGAAGCCAGTATCCACAACAAGATACGCCTAATTTGAGTAAAATGTAACCTTTTGTTCAGTCATAACACTGACTTCAATAAGCCCAGAAATCCCTAATCAGCCATCCATTCTGGAGGATAAGAATTCTTTTGTTTCATTAAACCAATGTTGGATCCTCTTCCCTGCAAGCTCTTCAATGCTCTGGAAATATACCGGCAAAAACTCTCAACATTCAAGCCTGATGCAAATATTTCTCAAGTCAGGCAACAGAACAGAGCAGACCTCACTGGTATTTCAAGTCAACCTTACATACCTGAACCACACGTTCACCGCTATCAAAATAGAAGGAAGGAAGTCTAACAGATCTTGCCTGTGGAGGTTTAGGAAGCTCATTGGCTTAACGACTATGTTTATATCGAACAAAACTATTGATTTCAAGAAAGTAGGACGATTCAGCAGGGGGGGGGGGGAAGGCGTTTTTGTTTTCATCTAAACAAGCTGTGTCTATGAATTTTAAACTCTCCAAGGAAAAAAACGGAGGAGGAGGCGGAGTCATTTGTTTAGGGGGAATGGATTTTTAAATGCAGTATGTTGTCAGGAGTTGTTTACTTCCAAACTTGGTCTATAGACCATGTGACCTGTGACATCACATGTTTACAAAGAGACTGGACTTCCTGCAGGCACAATTTGTACACAGCCCAATGGAAGAAAACATCAAATCTGATATTTTATGGCGATCGCACTCTTTGAGTTTGATCAACTTTTGATATGAAGAAAGGGGGCTTATCTCAAAACTGGTTCTGCTGTTTTTTAAAACTCGTGAACTTGTGAGGAAATTATGACACAAAATGTTAAATATCCCACATGACCAGTGCAGTATCTTGCCTGCCAGAGAGGCACTAGAATGTACAAAGGTAACATGGTCTATATACTGTAGATCAGAGCACACAGGTTCTTGTTTGTGGATGATAAATGAGGACAGTGACACAATCCAATTAATTTATCTGCTAAATGTTGGACTATTCAGTGCACCTGGCACTCTGCAGGGGCCACACCAAATGGGCTTGTGATGTAAAAGACAAGCAATGAGAGTCTAAAAACTAAACCTGAATACAACAAAGTTGGGGGAGATGGTAAGCAAACATTAAAACCAAATCAAAAATACAAATTTACTCATCAAAATATATTTTCAATATATAGGTTTTTTTTTAATATAAATTGATTCTAAAAATAGATTTAGGCCGTGTCCAAATTATGGCTACAGCCACAGCTGTCGTTAAGGGCAGCATGTGCTGTAACGCATGATGATGTGGTGGCCAAGCCCCAGCCACTAATTTCGGAAACCTTAAGAATGAATGCCCAAGTCAAGAGAAAAACAAAACAACCAGATTTTTACAAACAACGAGTCGAATAAATAAACAGAGCAGAGTATTTCTGAACCAATGTACCCTACATGTCCACATAAGAATGTGTGGAATGTACGTGCCACTATTCATGTGCAGTGTCAGCCATAAATGTGCTATCGACATAACCCCAGGTTAGGCATGCTAAAAACTCACGTACGCCAAAACATTGTTGAAATTGACGGTGCATATCACCACTCAATCAAACATTTTCTGAAAATACAAACAACAACAATGCCGGTGATGATTTATGGTTTTCCAATTCCTCTTCTACGAAAACACTTTTCCACAAGTCATAAATATAACACTTCATAAGGTTTCTTTTTGGCACTTGGGGCTATGGTATGTATAGACGAATGCAGTGTTGTGTTGTATCAAACCAAGCAACTTGTCTTTACAAATGTAAACATATCATCACACCACTAAGTTTCAGGACCCAAAACGTAATAATTTTGTAATTACCCTGATTAGCATGACGGACGTACCACTAGATTTGCCATTTTGCCACAACACGCCACTTTATCCATTGAAACACATAGCACTGGCACGGTGACAACCATGCTAGTACAACTTGTGCATTTTCACAAAGTTACGTATCTGTTGACCTATTTAAGTTTAGCGTTTTCAGGCAGCGATTTATCTCAATATGCATTGGTTTGTAGACAGTGCTCTACGTGCACGTCTCGTGTTTGTTTATCGGTTTCACGAAGTGACGCATGTGTTTAAGAATTAATAACTCATCAAAACAGTTGCATGATTGAAACATGATTGAAAATACTTCTGTACGAATGAAATCAGCTCTGATTTGGCATTAAAAACAAAAAATGAAAAATAGTTCGACTTCATAGGTTATGAGGCATTGCATGGTGAGGTATCAATGTATATTTGGTTTGCGGTAACACAATGTGATTACATCTACTTTGCTATATACAGTAGATTGTTCTTGTAAGAACTTGTCTTGCTATTATTTTGCTATCGCGGAGTAGATTTGAGAGTTCTTTTCAGAACTAAATTGTCTCCTGAATTCCGAAATCTACTCCGCGGTAGTAGAATAATAGCAAGACACGTTCTCACAAGAACAATCTACTGTATGTAAGCAAAGTAGATATAATCACATGGTGTTACCACAAACCAAATATACATTAGTTCAACTTCAACTGCGATTTTCTCCAAACAGTTCTTGGTGTGACTGACAATATGGGCCTACAAATGTACGTAAGGAAACTTCCAAGGTTTGATCCAGGTTTTTGTAGCATTAACAGCTACTATAAACTGTGGGACTCTGACAGATTCAGACAGGTTCCTAGCTGAATAGCCAAGGGAATTAGTGTGAATAACATTTTTTAATGTCAGTAATTTCCTGTTTGAAGAGGAGGGCCATGAAGAGTCTCAACATGAAGAGGGTTCCACAATCAGGAAAAAGAATTTCCAAATATGCTCAACTTCCAGTATTTACATTTAACAAGAACGTGCACCAAGCAACGCTGTCCACAGTATTGTTTGGTTTCAGCTAATCTGTGTGTAGTAAGTGTACAGTTTGTACATGACAATCAAGCGCGAGTGTACATATAGAGGCACCAGCCTCTTTAATACGTTTTAATTTCACATCTCATTTGACACAGTGTAGCAAGAGTTTTATTTTAAGAATTTTGACTTCCGCTCTCTCTCAGCAGTCCACAGCCGGTGAGGAATTTCCCATTGAGCAGACCCATCCGGGGAGTAATGAAAATGAACATGAGCACATTATTTAGCTCCCCAGCTGTTCAATTCTTACAACTGCAAGTGCGCATATGTACCTGGATTTCCTGGAGCATTAAGATGACAAGGCTTAATCACACTATAACTGTAGCTATCTCTAAGAGATTCTACCATCAAAATCCATTGACAATGATAGTTCCGGTTTTGATTTTATAAAAAGGAACCAGACTATAATGTATTAAACTTCCAGCCTGGCTGCGGCTGCTGCTTGGTCACCGAGTCACCATGCACTGAAGCATAGGCTCCTCTTGGCAACACCCTTAGCAACAGCCGCAGCTGTAGCCGCCAATTCAGACCCGGCCTTATGTTAAAAGCAATAATTTAAAAAAAACAAGATGGCTGTTCCATCCTAAGGTTCTATAGACTGATTGCCTCATTCTCTGATATGTAGACAGGCTCTGGCCTTCCTAGTCAATTGATTTCATTGGTCAAATTGGCACAGCAAGCCCTGGACTGTTGCCTGAAATCCTACGCTTAGCACACAACCTACAATCGGTCAAAGTTGAAACTTTCAGAAACTCAAAGGATCGTATCTTTGGCCTCTTACATGAGATAGTGGACCCTGAAGGAGAGCGTTATAGACACGCCTTGAGGGGTGTGAAAGAGCATCTATAGAGTATGTTCATTGAAGTAGTATTAATTGGTAAATTAGTAGCAAAGTGGGCAAAATTGACAGGTGAGTGCTGGGGTATTAAGTGTCATCGAGGAATGTACTGTTCATGTAAATTGTGCATGACATGTATGTGCCTGAAATTTTCTTCGCATAGACTGAAATTAATTTCAAATCTACTGGTCTGCGTACATTATGAGTAATATTATTTGGATTTAGGGTGAGAACAAGTTTCAGTACCCTTTACTCATAATGAAGCATAGCTTAAATAATTATTTTTAAAAACATGGTCATCTGTAAATCGGATAGCAGCAACAAGTTTAAAAACTAAACAATTCCTAGAAATGAAAAGCAATTTGTGGGTTTTATTTACAGATTAAAGTTTGCCTTGTGAAGCCTTCAAACCTTTCAACAAAACAAATTGTGGGGGTGATTCTGGGCAGTAAAGGTGGGCCCTAATGTGGATGTGTACACGTACATGAATGCCCTCGTAACGTTACACCCACCCAAAATGCTTCACCCATCACCGATGACGTGCTCGCCCATTGACAGGGTCACACTGAACCGACTTTTAATCTGAGCGTGTTTGATGTCTGGCTGCATCGAAGCAAATTTTGTTTAGAAATCCATTTGTGAGGAGTGTGCAGACATCCAAGTGTAAACAAACTCCGATGAATAGAAACCTACTCGGGGCCCGGAGACGACCAAGTGCTCATGTTTCTGAGAAAATTAATTCACAGATCTTGGGCTACCAGATCAGAGTGCAAAAGTTCATTTATTTTTTCTTGGTGGTATGCCCACAATTAAAAAAAACATAGACGAAAGGAAAATTTGATAACTTTTCAGGGCGATGTAGAAGTGCACTGTACAAGCACATTGTATAGGGTATCCTAGTGGGACCTTGAATTATCATGCCAAGTTGTCATGGTAGCTCCTCGCGAAACTCTCTCTTAAATGTGCGGAACTGTTTGGGCCTTTTCCAAGAGCCTTGGCGTGAAGCCCGGTATTGACAGCAGACAGTCACATGAGATGACATGGTTTGAGGCAGAGGCAGAGGCAGAGGCAGAGAGGAAGGCAAGGTTTAGGAATGGGGCTCCTCTTGTTTGGAGTTCTTATTTGTGAGGGTAAACTTATTACAAAACAAGTGATGTAACATCTTCCAATGAAGACACCACCATGTCAATTTCTAAGTGCGTGATTTAGAAGTACTAACCAGAGCCCGTTTAAAGTTACATTACATGGCCTAATTTTCGCCGAAACAAGTTTCGTTGTAAAGAATTTCTTCTCTGAACGCATTTTTGACAAGTGCTGCTGTTGCAAAAATGAAAAACATACAAAAACGTTCACATGTGCCATGGACAATGCACAAAAAACATTTAACATGCAAAATTGTCTGTACATGGCTGATGGACGTGAGACAATGTTGAGATCCTGACAATAATTTACTTTTAATTTTTAATTAACTACCAATTATCACTGTCAGATTGTCTCATGCAATACCTTAAATGAAAGCTTAACTTTCTTGAATCTATAAAAAAAATAGCTAGTTAAAGGTTCAATCCATATTTTGTTTTTTCAAATCGGCCCAAAAACCAGACCAAGCATCTATAAATGACTCTTACTCATATGAGTCTTTCTTCTCAAAATTACACCCCCCCCCCCCTTTACATTCTGATACAATGCATGTCTTTTCTCCAGCCTCAAATAAATTTGCGGTTTATTTCCTGTCATTAGCGATTCGCCAGCATCATCGTTTCAGAGAACAGGCCGACATCCATCCGGATGACTACTCAGAGTGTCCAATAGGATATCGTATAGAGTTCGGGCACAGTGTCCGTGTGTCAGTGAACCACCCTGTGCGATAACTATCCAGCCCCAGGAGGTTTCTTTTATAGAAATCTGACGTATGTTATATCAGTCATGGCATAATTGCTAGAAAATGATACCACAAGATATCCTTTTCTCTCTGTTTTTTTTTTTTTTTTGTCATTCAGAGACCTTTTTTTTTCTGAAAAAAAATTACTCATCAGCACATGACTGGTTTTGCTTATTTTGTGACATGTTTTTTTAGAGTGGAAATATATGAAGGAAAACCAGAAGGGAACAAATGTACTAACACTGGTAAACATTGAACCTGTCAATGCAGGGCACAACCACTACAAAAAGCCTTTTTTGTGGATCAAATGCTGCCGCTGTTTGTGGCAGTAACAGCCTTTTCGGGGGGAAATCTGTGGGATTATTTAAGTCTCTGAAAGATTAAGCAGAGAGACAGCACAGCAGTTTCGTTCCTTGCTTAATTATAAACTTTACTGATTTTTTTTATTCTGTAGAAAGTCATTTTGTGAGATTATTCCGGCAAAAGATTATTCGCGGAAATATTTTGAGGACCCCCCAGCATTAACTGGTTTAAAAGTATCAGCTTTAACTTCAAATTAAAATCAAATCTTTACAGAAGGCAATTCAGTACATTAAAGGAGAATCTGTGTTTAATTTGATAGGCACCATACTGTCCATTGCAAGCAATTTCTTGAAACTCTGCTACGCCGTAGAATACTCAAAAACACTCAACAGTCAAATTAAGTCTTTTAAAGGGATAGGCTACATTATTGGTCTTCCGAACGGTTCATCAATTTTGTTAACAATCTTTTCAAGCTTTAAGCATTTTATTTAAAATGATGCTCAGTTTTTTGAAAATAGCAAAGAATGTTTATGTTTGTTTCTTGAAAATGGCAGGACTTCAGATGGAAACATTTCGTCTGGGTAATTGGTACCAGATTTTGTCAAACCGTGTACGTTCCCGTTAACTTCCTAAATCCTATACAATGCACTCTAACACACACACGTTTGTACTGCTCGGAAATTCTGATACACAATTACAATTTCAAGTACTTGTTTGAGTTCAACACAATGTGTTTGATGTCTACACATGATGTGCATATTGAGTGCTGTGACTCAGAGATCTGCTACAAATCCTTTTTAGTATTACAGTCGGCAGACAACATTAGAATGTGACATTAAAATTCCAACTTTATGTAGTTGATCACAACGCTCATGTGTCCTTGAATAAGATCTATAACCGTGGTAGAATTGCTTCTCTTCATCTGAGAGTATAAATGGGGGGTCCTTTGAGAATAGAAAGAGCTGTATATGTATGATTGATGTGGTTGGGGCATTCGACAATTGTCTATTTTTAATGTGGGTTCGAATTTCAACCTGGCCAATCAGAAGTCTCTGGTGTCTTTGAGTAAGCTATTAACTAGACAGCATGATTGCCTCTCTGCACCCAGGAGTATAAATGGGGCCTTGCGAGAGCAGGGATGATTAAGCTGGTTTGATTAGGTTTGTTCGGCTTTGCTAGTTTGCGGGGTTTTTTTCATGTGAGACTGAATTCCACCTTGGACAGTCACAAGGGCCAGGCATGATATTTTATGTTGTAAAGGGCAACGCGGGTATTCCTGCATAAAGGGCACCTCTATCAGAGAAATAAAAATTTTTATTAGTACATTTCAAAGGGCACCAAGGCAATGACTAAGGGGCATGGAGGCAATTGCTTCTGTTGCCTCTGTGAAGCATCAGGTTCACTTGGTTCATGTGCTTGAACATGATTAAATAACCACAGACAGAGCAAGTTTTGCTTCTCTACAAAGAGGAACAAAAATTTAAATCACGGGGGCTATTCAAAGGTAAGGATACTTATCTAATATCTCTATAGACTGTGTTAGTTCACGCATATTCGAACATTAGAGTCCGTTAAAGCACGTGATTTTGTTTCCTTTACATGTTACAGCAATGTGTGTGGGACCAAAATGGTCCCAAAAATATTCGAATACGTGCGAGACTTACACGGTCTATACCGAGGAGAAATGAAAATCTGTGAGGGTTGAGGATTTTAATGTTGTATTTTTACACTGTACAATAATGTATGTTTTTCTCAAACTCATATTCTATATTTAATGCCCTTTAGGCCTATGTTTGTCTGTTTCTTAAATTGTAGCATCAGGGGATCAACCTGATAGTAATTAAGTTCACTTTTTTTGAAATCCTTCAGGGGTGCTACCTTTTCTTAATGTAGGTCGGTCAATGTTCTCTTCATTGTTTTTTTCATTGTGCTTTTGTATCCTTCCTGTGACCTTAACAAATGAAATGAAATGACACCATTTTCAACCAGGCTCCATGTTTCAACTTCAGTTCAGTTTTGTTTCTCTGCAGTGGTGATGAGTTTGTTCTAGCAGTGAAATAATTGGCCTAATAACGGAGGTAATCAAAACGAAATTCTTTTGAAAGCATGGCTACATGCACGACAGGTCACTAATTAACAAAATCATGACTGTGCACGTTATGAAGGCCTTGCATGTCTCTCATGCACATTTGCATCCTTTATCTTGAAATGAAGATTATTCCTCAATACAAAAAAAAAACTTTAAACATTTCTGTCAATTTTTTGACATTACTTGATAAAAATTAGTCTCAAGCACTGGTATGTAATGTAACTTTATTTCTTGAAGAGAGTTGTAAAAGTAAATTGGTACAAACAAATTGTGATAATCTCATGTGGAGGATGGAGTGATAAATTAGTTTCATTTTTTTTTTTTTTTTATGATGATAATAACTGAACAATGAACTTTTGATCCAAATATGGATAGCTTTAACATGTTCATATTCAGGTGCGAAGTTTTAGAAATTTACTGCTTAAAATTTAGATATGAAACTTATGTAAGTAATGAGCAATAAACCAATGAAGGACAAGGGAAACTGACTGGGTAAATTTTAATTCAATTTTGAGGGTGAACACAGAAAAATGAAGCGGGATTTGAACATGCGACCCCCGACACTCTACCAACTGGATAGCTCAGTTGGTAGAGCACCGTTACATGAAGCCAGGGGTTAGTCGCAGGTTCAAATCCCACTCCAGTCAATTTTTCTTTGTTCACCCCAAACCTGAATTCAGAGTACATCAGAGTAGAGTACATCAGAGTAGAGTACATCAGAGTAGAGTACGTCAGGGTTCTCCCCATGTACAAGCTAGCGTATCGGGCCGATACGCGCCAATTACAGGCTGATACACAGAAATTATGGCCAATACACAAAAAAAAAGAATTATTAATTTTTTTTTTTTATTTTTTTTTTAAGATTTTAATATCAAATTCACAAAAAAATCCTCACATAAAACCATTTTAAAAGCGCCAGATTGCACAGTAGAGCTTTTCAAACCAAACATAAACGTTAAATCAAAACATTCCAAGGACCTGCTACCAATTCAGCGTGCTTCGGCCACACTTTCAACATTTGGGTCCAGAATGCCCCACAGTTTTGAACAAATCCTGGGGAGACCCCCGTACATGTCTATTATAAAAATTCATGTTCACAATCATTTTCTCGGCCCAAAAATGATCATCCAAATGAACTTTTTGTGCGGTTTGATAACATCAGCAAGTACGGCAATCAGCAAACACTCCTCATAATAAACTGCCACAGTTTAGGATTCATCAGTCCCTAATCTTCATCTAGTGATGACCTCCACGCAAAAGGGCATCAAATACGTCATTGGCTGGCTGTTGTTGCTTTCACAAGAAACAGGGTTAATTGGAGTTGTATACAAAGTCTTTTTTTTTTTTCTCTCTCTCTCTCTCTCTCTTTCTTGTCGACGAAAATGTTTCTTCTATTGTGTTTGTCAGAACAGTGTTGACAGTGTTTGTACGGTTTACCCTGTCAATTGAAAATGTGGGTATTTTTATCAGGAGAAAAAAAAAAGGGAAATCTATTGACAAATAGACATACAAATTGTGAATTTTCTGTTTGTATCTACTTGTATCTTCAACTACAAACAAACTTGTTTAGGCCCTTGACTGTTCAGTGTATAATGTCTTTTCAAAACATGTACACAATGAATTGAACTTCACCTCTTAACCCATAATGATCAGGTAACACAGTTCCTACATACACCATGAAGTGACAGAACATGAATGGTAGCAAGAAGAATGGTTAGGTATATGATTGAAAGCTTTTTTTTTTTTTTTTTTTTTTTTTTTTTTTTTTGAAGTTGAAAAATAAAATTAGCTGTTGCAAACTTTTTGTGACGTTGGTGGATTTTCATAATTTTTAATGAAAGTGTGTTTAAATTACCTTGACTTGTTTTTCATTGTATCCCTGGTTCTGCTCCCACATATTATGTTAATTCTCCTAGTCGTCTTCCTTCATCTATTACTGCTTACTTGTTGTTTCTTAGAGTAACTGTTCTTCGGGTGATCGGTCATTTACACATGCTGGACCTTCACTCTGGAAGGAGTTTTCACAAACTATTCGAAGTATTTCTTCTGTACAAAACTTCAAAATTTGTTCTCAAGACTCACTTGTTCAAGTTAGCTTTCATGTAACTTCAGAATAGTTGTACTTATCAGTCTGTGTTGTCATTTATATCTTATTTGTATTTGATTGACATTTTCGGTGTTGCTTTTTCTCACTGGGCCTTGAGCATCTTATTACATGGAATGACGTATAATTATTACTATTATCATATTTTCGTCATTATTTATACAGAAAAAACTTCACATTTCCACTAAACAAACCACAGCAAAACAGTCTGCCAACAAATGTTTTGATATATCGTCACCATTTTCACAAACAGCCACTTATCTTTATGTGCGCGAGAATAACTTTTGTGAGATTATCAACATTGAAGTTTTGTTTGTGTTTAAAACGTCATTCCACAGGTAAAATAAGTACTATTTTTCATCAATGCGATGTTAAATGATACTCAAGTACACAATTGTACCTATATAATCGTATTTTTTTAATGGAGAAGTGCTAAAATATGATTAAATATCAATTAAAGATAAGTGGCTGTTCGTAAAAACGGTGACGATATGTTTAATCTTTACTCATTATGTATTTAATTTGTGCGCATTTACTCAATATTTGAAAACACAACTGTCACACATAGTTTTGTAACATGCAGTTCTTCTTGTAAATGTCAGGATTTTGACACCACTGGTATCCTTTTTCCCATACCATGAGAAAACATGGGATGGGCAACCAGACGCTGGCGGGATAGCCACCAGCCTGGAGCCCTCCCACGGCATTTCATCAAAGGCAGGTGGTATCATTGCTTTGTGCCAACGCTCAGGTTTATCCCTCCTAATGATTGCCGCCCCGCGCCCCCCAACCACAACCTCACAGACTGAAAAATAGGGTGAAGAAGTCGGTCAGTTGAAGGGGGAGGGGTGGTGAATTTCCAGCTGCTGTGTTCGATGAGGCTCAATCTCGCTTGACCTGGTAAAACGGACAATGAACGAGCATCATGGAGAAGCCACTGTCAACTAAAATCTCTACTGCAGTCAGGAAAGCATGTCTCAAAAAGGAAGGTGTATGTAAACAATACCCAAATCTCTGGAGATAAGACCATATTGGATGAACTTTCTCCGGTACCTTCAAACAGCACAAATTATTCTTTCAATTCTGCAGCCTATAAGAAATGTTGCCATGGTGCACTTTTACATGTTCCAGTTAGAGTTTAATTTTCCTCGATAAGGCCCCACAAACCACGCAACAATTTGCCTAGTTACTTCATTCACGGAGGAATTTCAAGGTCTGTTTACATTGAAATTATCATTTGCTCATTTAAAACATATTTCCGTGTCCACCACCCTCTCAGAATATTAGTCAGAAGATTCAACTGTGGTGACAGGCCGTCTTGCATGACCTACAATGAGCAACGCGGACAGGCATGAAATCTCTGTCTAAAGCCAGCAATTGCCTGGCAGATAACAGACCTCTTCTGACTCAACCTAAATCTAACCAGCAGACATTTTCTGCATTTGATCTAATGGAGTTTTTTGTGCGACCCCTTTTTCACCTCTGAAATCAATAAGTTCATGTTGATTGTAAATCAAAATCAAATGTCACGGACCTTTAAAATGCAAAAAGCAGTGAGTATTGGCCTTCTGTTTCGACCGAAGCAGGGTTCTTTTCAAAGATGAAACGAATTAAACTTTAAAAAAATAAAAATATTCTTAAGTAACTTCTGGTCTTCGAAATAGTTGTCTCAGTTAGTAAACAAAATAAAATAACCCCATCAGTACATTTTGTTGACTGAAGCTTTTTCACCTCTGAAATCAATAAGTTCATGTTGATTGTAAATCAAAATCAAATGTCACGGACCTTTAAAATGCAAAAAGCAGTGAGTATTGGCCTTCTGTTTCGACCGAAGCAGGGTTTTTTTCAAAGATGAAACGAATTAAACTTTAAAAAAATAAAAATATTCTTAAGTAACTTCTGGTCTTCGAAATAGTTGTCTCAGTTAGTAAACAAAATAAAATAACCCCATCAGTACATTTTGTTGACTGAAGCTTTCGGTAATGACTTGACATATACTGTGTATAATGTGCATTAATTATTCACTGGGAATGTTATCTCTACACATCAATTATGCATTTTCTTCATTTAAGATCCAGACAAACTCAAAAACAAAAGAAGCTATCAAGTCGGTGTCTTTCAGCCACGATGCCAAATCATATCAGGAAAAAAAATAATAATAATAATAAAGATGAACACTCGAGTTGGTCCAAGCTTGTGGGTCCATAATCCAACGATAATTCCAAAATGAAAAAAAACAATTGACTGAAAAATACCTGTCAGCCTTGGCAGGAGATGACAAGTCTGGTCCCTGACCCAGTACTAAATTTGTTAGCATCCCATCCCGCTCCTCATCAACCTTTGATATTTTCCACAATATGTTTTTTTGTCAAGCTCTATAGGATGACAACTCTCTCGCCCCGACAACATCGCTGCCGGTGCTAGCCATCTTACCCACCCTGGAACCTTGGTGAATACCTAAATATATCCCCCCGGTAAATGAAAGACAGTTTATTTGTCCAACCCATGTCAAATAGTGCGATCAAAAGGGGGGGGGGAAAAAAACGGGCCATCCATCATTTTGTCACGATATTGTTTTACACTTTACCTTTTGATGTTAATTCACACTTCTTTGGCCGGTTTTCTTTGAAAACACATCGGATAAAAATTATGGTGTATAAATCATACGTTCGTGTTTAAGCAAGCATTCCTGACCCAACTTGTGTGTATTTCTTTCGGAAGGTATTTCTCTCTGTAATATGGCTTTGCCGCTTCCAAGCTTCATTAAAATATTCCCAATAAAAACATCTCACAGTAGGTACTATATAACCTTTAAAAGAAAAGTTAATACCACATAAAATAGTAAACAAGAATATCTGACTATGCAATTTTGTTTATAATCAAATTATTTTTTTTTTCTGGAAATGGCAGGTCATTTGGTCTAAAGCCAAACAAACATGAGCGTGACATTATACAGAGGAGATTAATTGGAATGTTAAAATTTGTAGCTTTATTGCACTTTTCTGGCACTAGTTTTTTCGTCTGTCTTCAAGTATTGTAATAGCTTAAACTAATATTCCAAACACTGCCCAATGTTTAAATATAAAAACAGTTGCCTAGTAACTTCACAAATAAATTAAAAACACATCCCCCCCCCAAAAAAAAAAAAAAAACAACAACAACAACAACAACAACAAAAACAAACAAACATTTTGAATAAATAAACTTGTTGTCCTATGTATTCTCAAAAGAGTGCATAAATTAATTTGAATTGAGCCACTAATGACTAAGTGTAACGGTAAGGCAATTGACAAAACATTACATTACAAACAAATGTACAAATGTTTGTTCAAATTTTGTGTAGAATATTCAAATAAATGTTAAATTTCAGTCTTCTTCACAACAACCTGACTTACAGAAAACCGTAACGGAATCGGACCTTAAACCTGTTGCCTTACACGGTAGGGTTGGGATTGTGCCTTTGGTGGTACAACACAGAACCAACAAGCAATTTACAAAATTGACAAAATGGCTGCCATTGCTCGTTATTCTTCCGGTACTTTTTTCAAAGTACAAATCTGCCCTACAGCCAAATATCTTTCTCATGAAATACTCTGACTGTGTGCCACATTCCATGCTTGTATCACCAAAGGCACAACTCCCCCCAAACATCTCCCCTACCTGCCCCACTATCACAACTCAAGTGAGACTAAAACATTAGCTGTCCAGGATACAGTCTAGTCTGCACGATTTTATTATCTTTTTGAAAAAAGGCAAGCCTGATTTCAATTTAAGTTTTGAATGTTTGTTCCTTGAAACATAGATGGTCTAAACAGTTTAACTTGTGAAAGAACACTGTTGATTTCTGATTCTAATGTGCAAAAGTATAAAAAAAAAAAGGTTATCTCACCTCAGAAAACCATCAACAACTGTAATACATACAAGTACTCCCACACATGCATGAAAATGCCAAATTTAGTCTCGCAATCTCCACTCTTTGACAACTAGAAAGACTCCGGGCAAATGTAAATGTTTGCCAAGTACTCCATTAACAACCCAGACCCTCCTACATATGTAGTAATCTCCAAGCTTAGTGCACGATAGAAAACAAGGGAAATACTTGGCCGACAAGATGAGAAAAATACTTGCGAGATAAGACGCTAAAAAGAGGGTTTTAGTCTTACAAAGCTGATGTGAATGAAGTCGAAAAGGTCATTGTTAAAAAACAGCGGACTTACTGGTGATTGCTGATAATTGACCACGTCTTGAATATTTAATGAAGAGGGTTTTTTTAGCCTTTACTAAACCCAAATTCTCAACAATCCTTCCCCTTTGCATGATTTTGATTGATTCAATACTGTAAATTCACCTCAGTTTTGTTGGTGTCCATGTTATGAACAACATATATAGAAATCAAATTATTTCCAAATTAATTAAAATAAATTGATTATCCAGCACTTTGTCTAAAGAGAATAAAAAGTACACGTACTTAATTTTGTCAGACATGATGAAATCTTTCTACAAAAACATGTCGACAAATTTTTTTTTCTTCAAATTCTTGATAAACTCATTGCTGTTAACATTTTCAGCAAGTTTCACGACCTAACTCATAATAGTTTCGTAATTACACTATAAATAAGCATGACTGACAAATCATTAGATTTGCCATTTTGCGTTTACACAAAGTGACAAATCCAGATGCATCACTTTATCCATTGACACATAATAGCGCTGGCACGGTGCCAAACATGCATGGTTTGACTTTTGCGTTTTCACAAACCAACAAATCTGTTGACCTATTTAAGTTTAACATTTTCACAAACTGATGAATCTCAATATACTTTGGTTGGTACACAGCGCTCTGCGTGCAAGTCTCGTTTTTTTTTTCGTTTTCACGAAGTGACGAATGTGTTTAGGAGTTAATAGCTCGTCCCAACATTTGCGAGAGTGCAAACATATTGACAGTATGAATGAAGAAGTCGGTTTTATTTGGATGGTAAAATTTAAAAGAAAAATAGTAAGCAGTCTCCGAAAGAGCAGTTTGAAGAGCAGTTCAACTTCAAATGCGATTTTCTCCAACGGAGGAATGTGTCTGTGGTGCAAATTTGTCACATCATGAAAATGGTGACGATATATTTGTATCAATTTTTGCCAATAGCGTATGGCTGAATTCACAAACATTTTACAAAAATGTCTTGTCTCCCTTTAAAACCAAGAAATCTTTCAAATACCAAATCAATTCAACTTTGATAATTCAAGAATCTTAAATCAGTTTTGCTAGAGTGACTGAAAGTACCATCCCTTTAATGTTTGTAGGAAACGACGGGACGAATGAAGTAACTGCCTGTGTGAAGCTCTAAAATAATCAATTACAATTCCCTCATATGTAGTTCTATCGTTAAATTCTCCTTCAAATGCAAGCGAGATCTAAAAATACATGCAGAGTACGCGTCCATAAAACTCTAGTTCTGCATCACTAAGGCTGCCTCTGTTCTCTGTGTTTATTATTCCCAGGCATTACTCAAGCTGCATAAATCAACAAGAATGTTATTTGGTCCAAAATATATGGATTTTTTTTCTCTTCTCTTCCTTAGCCCAAGAAAATAGCACGAGGAATGGCACTGATTAAATGCTCCCCCTCAACATGAATAAATCATTGCCACAAAAAAAAAATGAATCGGCGAGCACGATGTTTGGACAAAATAAAATTCCAGACCAAACAAAATATTTGCAGACATATTTCTAGATTATCGAGGTTTTGAAAACACAATGGCTACACTCCCATTCTTAGAGATATTCCCAGTATCAAGTCAAACAATA
This sequence comes from Marthasterias glacialis, assembly GCA_911728455.2. NCBI lineage: Eukaryota > Metazoa > Echinodermata > Asteroidea > Forcipulatida > Asteriidae > Marthasterias > Marthasterias glacialis. The sequence continues at coordinate 13,310,374 of OU452228.1, read as the reverse complement.
AACCACCACAAATGTTCTTCGGGACATTGATAAAAACAAAACAAAAAATGGTGACAGATTTTTCCCAATTGGAGGTGATCAATCATGTTTAAAATTTGACATCAAAAACCTTCTGAAACAGATCACTTTTTCTCAGTGATTTTCTTTTTCAGAATACTTCTCTAGGGCCTACAGCTTTGCCCCAAATTCTCATCAAGGGAACTGGCTGCTAATTATGTCATTGTGCAATAATGCCCCTTGAAATACTTGTGGAAAACAAACCTAAAACCTAACACATCTGGGGGATTTTTTTAATCAAAGTATAGTGAGATTAAAGGGCCGACAGAAAAGTGCTTAGTTTGCGTTTTTTAACAATGAAGTGCTTTGTGTGTATTTGTAACATAGTCCTGATTTAACACTAGTGTAATCAAACAATAGCAATAATCGATTAATTCTAATATGGGAGCTCACTTATTTAAAGTTCATACAGGTATCAATCCTATAGAGAAATACTTCCATCTGGTCAAAGTCAAAGAAATAGCAACTAAAACCACACAAATTCACCACTGCTTATTTTGATTGCCGCAATAGAAACAAACCCACTCTCTAGATGTAAAAGAGTGAAATACCACTTGTTTTGTCCGCCATATCACTCTTGCAAAGAGCCATATGGCAAATAATTCTTTTCATAGTGCAAGACGGGTATTGTCAACTTGAATCACAGTAAAGTTCACTGCAATTTCACTCAAAAAGGGCGACACACAGTGAATTTCACTCTCAAAAGAGCCAAAATGACCCCACTGGGGCGAGAGAGTGAATTTTTCACTCTTTAACATTTAAATGAACCAGCACAAAATCCCTGACAGTTTACATATAATGCTTTTTTGACCACAGAATTTGATGTTATTTTTGGTTATAAGTGTTTTCCTCGATAACGGGGATGGGAATAAATCTACTATTCAAACTATGTGTGTCCCTCCATTCGGAGTGACCATTTACACTATAAAGGTAGCCATCTTGTTTATGTTTCTTCTTCTTCAGCAGTGTAGTTTAATCATGCTGAACTTCATATTAGTTCACATTTACTAAACAACAGAAGCTCAGGTTTTTTGAGAGACAATAACAAATTCATATAGAGCTACTTAAAGCCCCAGCTCAACAATGGTAAGAAGAAAAACATAAATGTTTACAAATTTACATAAAGATGATGATGGTCGAAAACCTTCCTTGAAATATTTCTGCCCGAAGCGTTATCATTTTTAAATAATAAATGAAATAAGATCCAAAATTAGTTTTCGCCTCAGTGAGACGAAAACTCTGCCTATAGAAATGCGTGCAAAAATGCCAAATGCAATTTTAATGTTTTCTCACAAATGAAACAACGAAATGAGCTGACATTTTCCACAGGTTGGTTTTATTACAAATATCTTGATTTGTGCAAAGAATGGAAGCATTTACAGTCAGTTCACCAATGTTGAGCTGGAGCTTTAAGCAGAAAGTATTGCTTAAACATATTCGTCTGAGCAAAAATAAGCAGGATACCAGTCACATATTGAACATGTGACATGCTATTTTGACTGGTAACCTTTTTCTGGTAAGCACCATTTTCTTGTGCTTAAGCCGCTCTATAAAATTGGGCCCAGGCCTTTGGTAACATCTCTAGTGTTAAACGTTCCAACAGACATTAAGATTCCTCTAATGAAAGTAAGCCTAGCCTTTGCTAGGAAATAACGGATACTCTAGCAAGAATGCAAACTCTTGCCTGTATGTAATAGATGAACAGGAATTGAATATACAGATTCACCCTGCTTCCTGGCAAACTTTCTTCTCCTCTCTATTAAGAATGCCTTCACACTACATGTATTACCCAATCAGCAGGAATCACTGATTGTGATTATCAGTCGTCTCTAGTCTGCCTGGCCATTCCCCGCATCTTGGGGCAGATTTCTAGTCTGGCTATGGAGTTGATGAAGTACAGCCTCTAATTAGAAAACGGGTGCTGGGAATAACGGAGAGGACACTGGATTTTGAATGCATGCCCCTGGGAGTCAGTAGATGACCTAATGAGGGTCACAGCCACAGTGTTTTCACTGAAGAAAGTGCAATTGGTAGTCTTGGGTGCAAGGCGTCTTGACAAAATTGCTCGTTATCTAGCTAGGATACACAGCACCAATTCCTCCTAAAGAGGGCGTAAATTCGCAATGAGGAACCCGGTTGTTGTGAGAGTGGTTGCTGGACAAGTCCAGTTTTTGTAACAGCGTTGGCTTTTAGTCCAATCATTTGGGCTGTTCGGGATAGTGGCTTGAAAATGAACAACAACGTCTGAAACCAAGACTAGTGCAAAAGGAGAGGGTTGCTTGAAAGACGCATACTTTTTCCAAAGACAGACGAGCATGAAGTATAAATTTTTTGTTAACACTAATTTTGGATATTAGGAGATCTGTAGAGTTGTATTATCTATGCATCTTGAAAATGCAGAGATTTTGTTTATCAATACCTTTGGGGAAAAAAACAAAATGAAATAATTAGTTTAGAGTCCCTTGTGACTAAATTTATTCCTTGGCCATCATCGGATATCACAAGAATATATTACGGGCACGGTGTATCTCCAACTGCATTATTTTATAAACATGATTCCCATTTTCCACGAAAAAGAAGAAAAAAAAAGACGCCCCAGCACGATGACAATTACAACAGATTTACACCACACGCGACATACATGCCTAAATCCACGAGAACGCACAAAAAAACACACCACAATCAGAAGCTGTAAGAACTCACTCTCGATGGTTGTCATAGTAAACTAAAACGTCACTTCGGGGTGGGGGGGGGTGGGGGGCCCAAGGTACGTAGAAGTCATCCAATAAAGAATAATCCTATTCCTAGTTTCTATCGGTGGAGCCCCGGCAGCAAGCCCAGTATCAATGCTCCTTCTCGTTTATCCCTTACTCTGCCCTGACCAAAGCAGTTCCTCAACCCTTTTATCATTACCAACCATCCCACCGTAGGCAATTCTATTCGTTATTAAATTTTTCCACCTCTTTAATTTCAATAAGTCATTGTGAAGTCTCGTGAAGCTTTGTGTACTATACGATATATGGGAGGGGGGGGGGGGCGGTGGGTAAGGTAGGGTCTTAATAAGACGACGTAATACAATCGACTTCAGGGCAACCAGAATTTGTTGTATAAACATCAGATAAAAGATCTGTGATATTCATGTATCTGGGGTCTCAGAGTTACCAAGTACACAAATTTAGCTCAGCATGAATATATTATGCCCGGTAAAACTTGGCATGAACTCATAGTCTGAAGTGTCATTTTTGTGACTGTGCCCAGCTGTATGAGATCAAGTACTGCATGTGTACAGCCCCTTTAATATTACATGTACATGAATTAATGAGATCTTTCAATTCATACTCACGTAATAAGCTCTCCCGAAGCAAACCAAAAAATGAATTAGCAAAATTAGTCTCTAGTTTGTGCATTTATTTACATTTTGGGTTTTTTCAGGGGTGCCGTACAAAACCAAATGAAGATGAATTGTCGATCAAAGCAGAGGCAGGTTGACCAGCCAAAATATCATTTTAAATAGTAATGAGCTATATGTCTGGTTGCCGCCCAATTTCTGTTGAGTTTAGCACTTTGGCTTTATGAAATTGGGTGTTGATATTTGCCATACTACTCAATCAACCATAACTGCACTCACACAGGAAACTGCATGCTGCTAGTGCTAAGGGCTCAGATAGAACGAGTGAATAGGAAATTACAACATCATTGGAATACATAGGTCTTATCCAAGACCACTTTAGCTTGATGCAAGAAGCAAGAATTCACTAATTTTTAGGGTTCAACAAAATACAACATTTGAATGATTATTTTTTTCTTCTTTTTTTTTACAAATATAATATTTACTCCATACTTGGAGCATACATTTATAAAAGCTTACTCAAATCCCACCATTAATCTATAAACACTGGTTTTCAACATTGTTTATTCATTGTATTTCGGCTCAATGGAGTTAAGTCAGAGTGAGCCGGGAATCGAGCCATGGTTCTGGGTTTAGTACCACTTCTATGCTGTAGGTAACGGCCGATGATTTGCAATTCACGCTGCGTGAATTTGACATTTTCCATGTTTTAAGAGCATTGCCTTTGAAGTGGAACTATTTTCTAACTGCTGTTTTCAGAGACTGCTTACCACGAAATTTCTAACATTTTTTCTGCCGTATGAAGCTGACCTCTTCAATCTTACAGAACTGTCAATATGGCCGTGTCCAAATTAGCGGCTTGTGCTAGGGCTGCAGCTGCGGCTTGATCATCACATGAACAGGCATTGAAGCTCAGGCTGCCCTTAGCGCCACCCTTAGCAACAGCCAAATCCATGGTTGTCCCACAGGTTTTTTTTTTAACCCTGTGAGGCATTCTGGACCCAAATTGAAAGTGTGGCCGAAGCACGCTGAATTGAAACCAGGTCCACGGAACGGTTTTTATTTGAGGCTTTATTTGGTTTGAAAAGCTCTACTATAAAAATCTGGAGCATCTAAAAGAGTTTTATGTCATGATTTTTTTGTGGTTTTTTTTTTCAATTTTATTTTTTGAATGGCCATCATTCCAGTGTAAAGGCTGCAATTCGTGCATATCGGCCTGATATGCTAGCTTGTACATGGGGAGAACCCTGGAGTTCGACCTGGCCTCACTTTCATTCTTGCAACAGTTATAAATAAACTTATTTGTTACTTCATGAAAACAAAACAAAAAACAAGACCTGCCTGCAGGGTGCTGTCAACAAAACAGAACATTAGGGATTTCTCACTTCATGAAAATGCCTACCTTAAAAAGGTAACAGGATTCATCTCCTCACAAAACCGCAAAAGTTATACTTATCATATTTGGCACAGTGCCAGCACTATGTATTTCATTGTATAAAGTAGCCAATCAGGGTTTGTCACTTCGTAAAAACACAAAAGTGTAAATCTGGCGATCTGCTGGTCATGCTACATGGATGTTTAAAAAACTGTTACGTGTTAGGTCGTGAAACTACTGAAAATGTAAACAGCAATGAATGTATAAAGTAAGTGGAACTAATTGACCAAAATTATTTTATTTTGACGAACTTCTCACTTCGACAAATAAAAACGGTCGAACTTCTCACCTTGACAAATAAAAACGGTTATGATATTCTTACATTTATTATCTGTTGTTCATATGTAAAAAGATCGAAAGTGAGTAATCTAGATGTTCTATTTTTAAAATTACGGTTAATTTAGACATTCCTTTTCCAGAATCATGCTTTAATCCATATACCAAAAAAAAACCTCTTTACTCAAAGAAAGTGGCATTGTCTCTTCAGGAATGCAATTCCTGGCTTGTTTGGTCGCATAGGATTTGTTCCCCTCGTATGTCACTTTAAAAAAAAAAAATCTGTTAGCTCCTGACCGCCTTCTCTTATTTCTGGGCTTTCTATTATCCTGGATGCCCAACAAAAACCTTGGAATCAAGCGCATAACTGCATTTCTCACTTGACTGCACTCACTCATAGGCAACAAATCAAGTTCATACACAAAACTTTCAGCTCGATCAGCTTTGCTTGCGTCAGCATTTAGCGCCTCTGCATTAAGACCGTATTCAACCTCAGCACTGATTAGCAGTGACTTTTTTATGAATCGTAAATAGGATTAATATCAAATAATGACCTTGGCAATGGGAGATGAATTCGGGATGGAAAATATTTTACACCGCTGTTGCTTGGCAAAAGTGACCCTGTTTTTCTACAGAAGCTATACACAATGTATGGGCATGGTACAGTAAAAATATATCCTGGATTAAAATGTTATGATACGTGTGAATGTGTTGAAGCGCCGGATATCCTTTTTGGTTCAGCTGGATTGATTACAAGCAAGATTATACACCTATGAAAAGATTTAATTCCTTTGTAGGATTTTGAAGGTGTTTTTTTTTCCCCATTCCCGACGTTCTGATATTTCTGATTCCATTTTGCGATGAGGTTCCCATCTAGTAAGGTGGAGTGTTTGTAGTTCCACAAGGGTCAGGGGAAATAACTTCACTTTAGAGGAGAGACGTGGGATTTGACAATACCAGCCACCTTTCTGAAGGGCAAAATGAGACGAAAGTCTCAGGGTAAACAAAAGGCAGAACAACAGTTTGTCAAAGTGTCTCAAACCCAATGCAAGAATGAACAGTACCCTAACTTCTTCTCAGGGTATAAGAAAGTTCTTCCAAAACGTCTTCAAAGGACATTTGTATAATTGCTGAATTCTTTTTATTTATTTTCACACAGGGCAATTTACAACCACAACCAGTCCCAGGGAGTCTACATGAGAAAAAAAAGCATTCCTGTTGAACTGTTCACATAATATTACTTTGAATTGTAAGATACTGTTAGTAAATGGCTGTTTTGCATTAGAAACAAATGTATGTTCTGTTCGTTTTGCATGCTGTGCAGTTGGTTGCCTCCAAGTTTCCTAAAATAATTGCCTTATCAACAAGGCAAAAGGGATTGAGCAAAAAAAAAGAAGAAAAAAAACCCTTCAAAATAAAAAAAAGAACATGGCTGCCTGTTGTGATGGAGAGTCCACATGCTTCTCTGATGTCTTGCCTACACAATAGGTGTTTGCAAACAGCGACCCCCCCCCCCCCCCCTCTACACCATGTCAGCAGTTTTATCTTATCGGATGAGGGGAACACAACAAGGAAACTCTCCTTGCAAGGCTGTAAAGGAAGTGACAATGGTAGCAAAAGAAAGCATGCGTCTGACCACTCCAAACTGCTATACACCATGCCAAGGTTTCACAGCCGAAGGGGTAAGGAATAAATAAAACCCCACGAGCTGGCTGCTGGCCATCTCCCCAGACCAGGAGAAAGGGGCTGGGTGGACGAGGGTCTGGCCCTGCTAAAGGCTGTGTATGTTTCCCCTTAGAATTACTTAAGTTCTCTTGTTTCTGAAGATGACTGGAATGCTGTCTCTTTTCATGCAAATGTCACACGGGCCTGGAGAGCTCTATTGAGGCTGACATGTTTTGAATTGAAGATGTGAGGAATTGTTCCGATCCAGACATCTACCGTTTGTGCAGATTGTCCACACTACGCAGTCACTTTGTGACATGTATGACTGTTTGCATTTCTACTTCTGTTCAGGATGACACACTGGGAAGATGTGTTGTGATAGCAATTAGTAAATTACTACTTCTGTCACCGAAACGAAGAATGTCAATTTGTCAATAATGTTTGAAACACACGTACACTGGGCATCGTGCCTGAAATGATTTTTTTTTCCAGAACTCATTTTATGATTTGAATCCGACGTGGGAGAATCATGCAAACGCATGCCGAGTAGAAAATATCAATTTCAGTACAGTAAACACAGCAATGCATTAGCACTGGAGCAGTACTGAATCAAATATGAAAGAGTCTGACATGAAGAGGCAATATATGTACATGTACTTGGGAAGCATTTTGAATTTATGAACTGTTCAATCACACAGCGAGATTCTCTGAGGCTCAACATCCATCTGGCTAATTTGGCATTTCCACAAAACATAAATTCCAACGTAGAGTGTATACATGCTGCCTCACCACTGTGCAATGCATTGTTCGATTTGACTTTGCAGTTATTGAATTTAACCAAAACCAAAACAAGTGATCATAAAAAATGGCTTTTGCAAAATTTAAAGTGGTAGTCAATGTTAAAGGGAAGTACATCCTCTAACCGTTTTCGAAAGAGAAAATTTATGTTCATCTTTTAGTTTTCAACAAACACATCATACAACTAAGCTATAAAGTTCTTCATCACTGCCATTTGAGTGAGAAAAAAAATAAATAAATAAATTCATGTTGTTCAGGTATTTTTGTGTACATTCGTACTAGATTTAATTCAACTACTGCAATTGGAATAAGCAACGGTGATTCGCAAAAGCTATTTCCTCGCCGCTGGACAGTACTTCAGAGGGAAACATTTCTCTGGAGGATTGGTACTGGTGTGAACTTCATAATCAGATTGAAACAAATCAATATATTTGTTTTTTATCTCGTCGTGTGCCTGGTAAAAGGACATAAGGCCTAACGCCCTTTTACCAGGTAATTCGTCCCAGTGTTAAAAGGTCGTAAGCAATAAAATGGCCCAACATTAAAAATAATAATAATAATAATAATAATAATACACAGTTTTTATATAGCGCTTTATCACACCCTATGGGCGTCTCAGAGCGCTCAGTATTTTTCTTCCTCGAGGTATGATGAGTTACGTTTTTGAAGTATGAGACCTGTTCCTTTACATAGCACCATGTAATGGTTCACAAGATGCTGTGGCGCAATCTGCAGCCGATCAAACCAGGAACACCGGGGCGAACCCCTTCTCTTTGCGATAAGTGCACTGGGTTCTTTTACGTGCATTACACAACACACGGGACCAACGGCTTTACGTCCCATCCGAAGGACGAAGCAATAATGGTTAAGTGTCTTGCTTAAGGACACAAGTGTCATGGCCGGGACTCGAACCCACACTCTGCTGATCAAAGACACCAGAACTTGAGTCCGGTGCTCTTATCCGCTCGGCCACGACATGCCACAAATCTGGCATTGTTGTTAGAATGTTGTTGCTGGAATTAACCCACAGATATGTTTTCCCATTCCCATGCAGAGTTTAACCTTCCTATAAATAACTTTTGAATGGCAAAAAAATTGATCAAACTTTCCCGCTCAGTTTTCTCAACTCAGAAATGTTCACATGATTTGCTTACGCCCTTTAACCGGGAACTTGTCATTAATAATGTCCTTTTACCACGGGCACACGATGATCTATAACCTCTAAAATGTAGTCTCCTAAATTGTCTGCCCATCTTATCTGCATACATGTACATGTACACCATACACCTCCACACTGCCAATCACCAATCTCAGCGATGGGTAGGATCTAGCCATGCGGAAAGACCTTACCCAGCAAACAGCTACAGTAAACTGTATTCATCTTCTCCGTCTCAATCAGGGCATGGCTAAGGATTCCCAAACAGTAACAATGAAGTCCCAAACCCCTTAGTCTACCCAACAACAAAACACAGTGTAATTGGCACTGGTTTAGAATACAGAGAGAGTTGAGGGGGGGGGGGGGGGGGGTGAACTGACAATCCATCATGGCGTCCCACTTCAGTTACAAGTGCATAGTCCTTGAAAGTCAAACAACACATTTTTTTTCCTCACAAATACTGTGATCATAGAGGTAAGAAACCATTACACCTACATGTCTGGGTACTATTTTGGAATTCCAGTTGAGGTCAGGTAATTGGCGAAAATCAGCTTTTAACTGACTGTGAACTGGGGTTCACATCCTACTCCATCAATTTGTCAAGTACATGTTTTTGATGTCAGTGCTTCTAAAACCTCTGACATCCTCACGGTCTCACCCTATGTATATTTTTACTCTATTGACGCAATCGTCAAAATGGCTCCTCCGACCACAACTTATATTCGCCACACACACCCCAGTCAAAATGACAAAAATTGCAAACATAATAAACAGCCGTGGACCCCACCCATAAAACATGTACAAATATTTGTACGTCTTCATGGATCTCAAGCTAAATGTCATAACGTGTCACTGAATTGGACAGCGTCATCATTTATCTGTCAGTATCACTGTAGAGTCCTACAAAACCAACACTGTGACTGTTGCGAACCCAAGTGCACAATTTAAACCCTAAGACACCATACACTACCAAGTATAAATCTTAAGACAGGTACATGTGCTGAATGCGGCCATATTTGCCGATTAATCAAAATAATAACAATAATAGACATTTGTAAAGCTCCTAATGCAAAAGCCTCTGAGTGCATGATTAGATATACTGTACAGCGTCCGGTGAAAAGCCTACGGAAAAGAATACAAAAAGACAACTGTAAGCATGTTTGAAATTGTCAATTCAGAACATGGCCTAGATGATGACCTTTTTTCGGGGGAGGGGTGGGGGGGGGTAAATGGGTGCAACAGCTGTCATTAAATGACCATGTCCAAGCCATTTGCAGCCTCTACAAGAAGGTAAAGTTCATCTTTCATACTGTACGCTGTAAAAGCCCTACATCAAATGAGTGATGTATCCTACCCAGACATCCCACACAAACAAATCTAGCGCTAACACAATCAAGCTTTTGTCCATGAAATTTTACAGATCAAATGGAAAAAGGGGTAAAAACAAATTTCTCTAACACAATTTCCAGCAACATGTGAGCAGCACACCTCCACTGCAGTCGAAAAATTTTCATTCAATATAAAGCTTGGGGAATAAATAATTGGATAGAACTGAATGGTCACAATTGAGTTTTCCATAGGCCACTGTGCACCATTTTCCCCCGGTGTTGTGCTGCGATGCCGATTGTGATGCCCTGCCTCGCCAGTGCATTGAATGTTTTAAAAGGACAAGTGAACTCATCGATGTAAGATGGAGAAGAGGAAAAAAAAAATGGTGGAGCGAGGCTACACGATGGGAAGGACAAAAATGTACTAAGTGGAAGAGCAATTTATCAAGCCTTGGAGGTGTGTGTGTGTACATACCAAAGCAGCTAGAATGTGGCTGTGTTTGATGACTTGATATGCAACCAGGGTAGTTTGAGCTCTGGACAATTTATGAGACGGTCAATGAGAAACCCAGAAATATTTCAGATGAGGGAATTTTTGCTTCTGGTATTATTATTTTAATAAAGGGGTTTGCAACAAACAGATTCTTGTAAATCTTGAGCACTGGACAATTTATGAGATGGTCAATGAGAAACCCAGAAATATTTCAGATGAGGGAATTTTTGCTTCTGGTATTCTTATTTTAATAAAGGGGTTTGTAACAAACAGATTTTTGTAAATCTTGAGCACTGGACAATTTATGAGATGCTCAATGAGAAACCCAGAAATATTTCAGACGAGGGAATTTTTGCTTCTGGTATTCGTATTTTTTAGTCCGCAACAAACAGATTATTCTAAATCAAAGAATATATCCATTGCATGTTTTTTGACAGTTCGTAATCTTTCCCCAAAACATAGTTTTCAGCAAAGCCACATAAACTATATATATAGGCCTAAACTGCAGACAGTGAAACATTTCCAGTGACAATTTTCTTTAATTGACAGTGAGTCTAATTTGTATTGTTGATTTGTTTGTTACGGCTATTGGCTATGGCTATGTTTATTGGCTATGGCTATATGGTTTCATGGCAATGTTAAAGTATGCAGGCAGCCACAATAATCTAGCCATTGCTTTAGCCTAAGCCACTAAAAAAAACAGCCAAAGAACCAAATCAAGGTTCTTGACATAAATCCATGGTTTACTAGCAATTTTTTATTTGACAGTCAGGGCTCCAAACTAATAGAATGCATTGCTCTCCATTGGAATGGCTCTGTCAATATTAAGGGAAATGGACCAGCCTTTTGTAATGCCATTTGTCAATATGTCTTCAACATCTGTTTATAGAGTGTAAGAAATTCACAAAAATGTTGGGTGCACCAGTAAAGGTCATGCTGACGTCTTGCCATGTGTGACTGTAATTCCTTTTTGGTGTGCCTTGTGGTTTCCGAATGTACCATAATTGAGTACATTATTAAATCACAACTCCGTGGAGCAATCAAAATGCCCTCTGAGTGTACACATGTCAAATCGCAGAGCTACATAATAAAGGAAAAATTACATGTAAAGGAAAAAAAAAAAGAAAAAAAAAAAAAAAAAAAAAAAAGTCCCTCGGTGTGAACTAGCTTCACTTAAATATCCCGGGGAACATTCCCCTATCGGAAACAGTCATCAAGGAAAAACTTCTCACATCTGTTACCGGAAATGCCAATATCAATTTAGTGACTCCTACTGGAGTGACTGAGGGTAAAGTATGCAGCAGACTTATTAGCTATGAGTGAGGTATGGGTAGTATTCGCTTAGAGTATCATGCAGCCAGAGTCTGACATGACATGAAATGACAGCGTTTAAAGGGACGGTACAATCCAGATCCTACATGTAGTTCATGTGACTGCTCAACAAATCTACTTAGCACGCATGAGTTATTTTCTTAATTAACGCAAAAATGTTTACCAGCCACCTAGTGTAGATGTGCTGCAAATGACATCAAACAAACCATGACGTATTTATGCTCGGGTTTGCTTTCATCGCTATCAAAATACACTTGTCATGTATATGTCAATTTAAAATAAAATTTGAAAGAAGCTATTAACCAGTTCCCGCCGGGAATCCTTCATTATTTTCCCGTCCAGCCCGACAGGATTATTTTCTGGGGATTGTGCCGAAATAATTTTTCTTTGACAGCACCACTGGCACAAAAAGATCTAGACTTGACAAAGCCAAGAGAACAAAGCACTAGGATTTTTTGTTTTCTCCATCGAGAAAATGTCAAATCTACTCACCCCGTGAAATGCAAAACCTCGGCTCTAAGCTAAAGCTACGGCCAAGGATTGTTCCTCAATCCGGAACCATGGCTGGAAACTTGGTTCACTTGGACTTGCCTACATTGAGCCAAAATACAATAAATAAACAATGGAGGAAGCCTCTTGGTGTCGTGTAATCCTCTTCTTCGAACAAAAGGACAACAGTCTGTATTATGGGATCACACAATAACGCCCACATAATGAGCAAAAATCTGTAAAATATTCAACGCCATCTGTCATCTGGTGAAACAAAGTGTCGCACTGTGAGTGCAAACTCTATGCACGCTCTGAAACAAAATGTCTTGGGGACCTTTGTTCCGGTATTCCGATTTTACGCAATGCAAAAAAAAAGATAATTGCCTCACGTTTCGCACGAGTCTTTCCCAAGAAAGATAAAAATAAAATTCTCATCCTCTAGTTTTCGTCAAACACACTATAAATAGTTCTTAAAACACATTTAAGAGGATTGGAATAAATCTCGTCATTCCCACTCAACCGATGTTGAGCTTTTCCTTTAACAGATACGGCATCCAGGGGTCACACAATCCGATAGATCTGTTGGAGTATGTTAAGGAGAAGATGGCTAACTCTAGAAAAGTCAACCCGGATCAAGTTAGCACACGAACCATTCAAATTCTTTAGATGCAGAAGCAATTTGCAATGTAATAATTGGTGATTAAGGGAAGTACTGATGGGTCATGTATTGCAAAGGAAAAGGGGTGGGGAAAGGGTGGTGACACTATCAACCTCCACTCCGTGTCGAAATCTACACGGGTCATCTTTGTGTTGACTCTGTAAAATTTTCCACACAGTTCAAATCCGCTCTGCTTTCAAACTATAGCTCTGCATGAAATCAGTTTGTGGGTTACAAAATGTAACTTTCGTCCTATTTATTGCGCGATCGCTTCTAACTGCCAAGGTGCTTAATCCTGAATTCCTTGCATCCCCCGATTTTGACGGAGTGTACAGTACTCTAGATCATTCAACATTAAAAGACTGCTATTGCTAAATAAAGAGTTTTGTTTTTCTGTACATGAACTTGTACAATGTACATTACCATACAGGTTGAATTCACTCACTCATGTGTATCAAAACTAGCCTAACTGGAAAATGTTATCATGAACTGACAACGTCAAGAACGTCTATTGATACACACACACAAAAAAATGCAAATATGTATTCTTTATCTCAAATGACCTGCCTCCTTTATTAATTTTATTTCATATTAGCATTACTCTTGACAATGACAGTGAACTGTTGTCTCAGCACCGCTTGTGTATCAATCAAAGAAAGAAAAAAGAAGAAAAAAAAACGGTAACCGACACTCAACGTCAGGCGACTATCAATGCAGACTTGTCATTCGATAGTCATGTCTACAATACTATCAGAGGCCGTTCCATTATCTATGTAAGACGATCACTTCAGTTGCCAGATTTAACGGAGGCGGGTGCTGACTCACAACTTACGAGTTTTTTATACTTCAGATTTCTCCCTCGCCTCGTTCATTGTTCTCTGATAGGATCATTTTTCAAGAGCGTTTGACGTGGCAGGATGGAACAAGAAAGAGAAGGAGAGAGAGAGAGAGAGAGAATGGGAGCCTGAACAGTGTGTTTGTGTATAAATCTGATGCAATGAAGAAAATAAACAACCAAGGAAAGTTTGATTGGGAATGGTGAGCAATATATACAGTCCTGCAACATTCACAGGAAGAACTAGATGCAATTCAGAGGCAAAGGAATAAATTTTGCACATTTGAGTGAACATTCCAAATCAACAGAAAACGTTCATGATAAAATACCTTTTCAGACAAACTACAATATTTTAAACTTGACAATACATATGTACATGTAGGATTAATGGAGAAATAAATTACTATTATTATTATATACATTTCTGGTATTGAAATGAAAGATGCCTCATAAGTGAACTTAATCCCTGAAGCTCTCAAGCCTGAGGAAACCTGTAAACAAGGGTGCTTGCTATGTGAACCAGAAACACCGGGATAATTCCCCTACTCTTCCACGATAAGTGTTGTGGGTTCTTTAACATGCAAAGCCCTGAACAACAAGGCTCCTCCCTATAACGCTGAATTACTCCAGCGTTACTCTCCATCCAGAACTCTTAGATCCAGCAACTTGTTACTCCTGAAGGAACCCATTTTTAAGCGAACTTGGGGTGCAAGATCTTTTTCTATGGCGGCCCCCCCGTATTTGGAATTCTCTGCCACTTAAACTTAGATCCTGCCACTGTTTATCTAAATTGAAATCTCTGCTTAAAACGTATCTTATGTCACAAGTTTCTTAATAATTAATTCCACTGTTTAACCTTCTTTCTGTTTGTTTTACTGCGCCTTGAGAACCCAGCAGGGTGGATATGTGCTCATTACAAGTCCCTTTATTCTTATTATTACCAATCCTAGTACATGGGACCTACGGTTTAATTTCCCATCCGAAGGACAAAGCAATTATGGTAAAGAATCTTGCTCAAGGTCACGAGTGCCAGGACCAGGATTCGAACCCACACTCTTCTGCCGACAACACCAGAGCTTGAGGCCGTCGAGCTATAGACCAATCAGCCACAACACTCCCGCATAATGTCATCATTTGTTCACAGGAGTGTAACACGCACATCCCATCCCTTCTGTTAAATCCATTTATCGTCCAATATCAATGAATCAATCAATGGAAGTCAAGCTTCTTATTCAACGCTGACCAGGGTCGGCTGAGCTGGAATGAAATAAATCCGCCATGATTCTATTAAACGCCAATAATTCATGACCAGCCAAGAATCCAAAAGCCATCATAAATTGCAAACAGAAATGAGTAAACTGCATTGCAAGTCACAAGAAGTTAAATGATGTGAATAAGTTGAGTGGTTTATAAACTAATGGTTCTACAGAAAAAGAGGGGGGAAGACCTGCTACAATTTGATTAACTGCTCACTGAAAGTTCATGGTAACAGCAGCTTGTTGATGCTATTAATGAGAAAATTAATGAGTGTAGACATTATCAAGCACTAGTTTCAGGCTCAGATCTATAAAATAAAAAAAAATAAAAACACATAACTCTTTCGCTACGGCGCTGCTCACAACGTCTCGCTACATTACTTCACACACCTGAAAGCCACTGCCAGCAGCTCTAGATCGCCAAAGTTTAAAAAAAATTCTGTCACAGCTACTTATTAAGCAGTAGAGTCTGGATGCCGTGTATACCACCATTATTTTCCAGCCAGCAAACAGGTGACGTTTAAACGCGCCATTGTGTAAAATTGGAATACCAGAACAAAGGTCGCCCGTAGCTTGTGTTTCCAAGCGTGCACAAGAGTAGAACAAAAAAATGATAAAACCCTCGTGCTTCAAAGAAAATCTCTATTCTCTTGGTGTTTTCAAGTCCAGGTTTCTTTGTGCCAGCTGTACTCTCAACAACAAAAATGATTCCAGCAGTTCTGAGAAAATAATTCCCTCAGGCTGGACAGGGACAAATGGAAGATTCCCAGCGGCAACTGGTTAAAATTCCGCTGTGAAAGAGTGACATCACACTCTGTAACTTTGCTCCATGTTTTCTTTAGTAACTAAACATTTGCACAATATCCTTTTTTTAAAAGCTAGCACTTGCGCAAGAGCACAGTTTCCTGATGACGTCAAAACAATAGCAGCTGTCATTACAAAGAATACAAAATGTGTCTGAATTCTGAAAAATTTCGTCTGCACACTAGGCTTCTGCAGGTGGCAAACAGCGCGATAACAATGAGCTAGAAACTAAGTCTACTAACATGTAGCCAATGAGCCAGTGTAAGCACGTAATCATGTAAAGCAGTTTAACGACTAACATATGGAGCATTTATTTAGGCTTGTAATTCTGTGAGGCTGTTTAGGCTTTGCAAAACATATGCAAAAGGCCACGTCCAATGATTATTTGTTCATCAATTCTCAAAGCAAAATCAAGGTCACGCATTTCCTGTGGTCTTCTGGTGGTATTGAATCGTTGGAGCCAGCTTGTGTGAAGTGAGCAAGGCTTTGGAATTTGTACAGCAGGGGGCAAGGCAACTTTCCCCTCGGACAAAAACGGCACTTACACAGTACATGTACAATCAGTATGTCTATGCACCCGAGTTGTCGGACTCGAGTCCAGGACTCGGGACTTGAGTCGTCTCAAGTCGCAATTTCCACGACTCGGACTTAACTCGAGTCATGACGGCAAAAAGACTACTACACTGCTTTCTACAGGTCATGAGAATAGTATCAGACCCAGACCAAGGCAAGGAAACCAAAATCATAAGCTCAGCACCTCTCTAACGCAAGTGTACATATAACGTACAAAACGGGCTGCACAGATCTTTTGAGAGCTGAGCAACATAAAAATTAATCAGACAGCAGACGCCCTGCCAAATTAATAAGAAAGTAAAGATAAACATCTTGAGTACATCCAATTTAAATCCTGCCTCCCACAAATTCTACATACATCAAATATTAATCTCGGCTCGTGGCGGTGTAGATATATATTGCTTTACTACAGGGTTCAGTTCACAATACAGCACTGGCAAAACAAGTTATTTTGGGGTCGTCTCGTTAGCTATCAGAGCAGGCAAAGATTTTTAACTGGCAAATTGCTGTGATTTGGAAAGACCTGCCGTGGGGTATAAAACATACCATCTGTTAAGACTTGAAGATTTTCTGGCGTTTGCGTGGAACATACCGTGTTGTAGGGGATAAAACAGTCGGACTTCAAAGGGCATGGTATTATCACAATGTTCAGGGTAATGTCATTAGAAAAATGTTTCACAACAACGTTCAAGGTGAGGAGGAATATATACATGTAGTATCTGATGCAGAAAACGATTTCAACAGGGAATTTTGCATCTAGCAAAAAATACTGAGGAGTAATTATGAAAATATTTGAAAACTGAGCAACTGTTACAATTAAATTGGGGTGAGCAAAAAAATTTGGCTATTGGGGTGAGCAAAGAAAATTTGGCTGATGCCGGACTCGAACCTGCGACCTCACGAATACCGTACGAGCGCCCTAACCAACTGAGCTAACCAGCCCTATGTTGGTGGGTGGTCCTGTGCAATGCCAAACCACTTTGCTGGGGGGGGGGGGGGTCCAGTCAGAAGCCGAACCGTATCTGCTGATAAGCCAGGGATCAGCCCACGGGTAAGATGCAAACATTTACATATATAAAACTAGTAGGGTTGATGGCCTTAGCTTTCGATCCAAACCGGACCTTCGTCAGAGGCAAAAACAAGCACAATATATATATATAAATATATTCCGTTTTTATGTTTGTGCTTGTTTTTGCCTCTGACGAAGGTCCGTTTTTATGTTTGTGCTTGTTTTTGCCTCTGACGAAGGTCCGGTTTGGATCGAAAGCTAAGGCCATCAACCCTACTAGTTTTATATATATACCAGGTTATTTGCATCTTAACCGGGGTAGTGATCCCTGGCTTATCGGCAGCACAGTTCGGCTTCTGACTGTTTCCCCCCCCCCCCCCCCCCCCCCCCGAGCAAAGTAGATTTGGTATTGCACATAGGACCGCCCACCAACAATAAGGGCTGGTTAGCTCAGTTGGTAGAGCGTTCGTACGGTATTCGAGAGGTCGCGGGTTCGAGTCCGGCATCAGCCAAATTTTCTTTGCTCACCCTATTTATTTATATATATATATATATATATACCGACAATTATCAATATATATACATATATATATATTTAAGGCAATACTTCTTTTTTGGTAAAAGGGTCGGCAAAGGCACCTTTAAGAGGAAAAATTCTACTGGGAAACAATTCCACAGGGGTACCAGGGCGACAGCCTGTGTCCAAACGGCTGACACTCAGTTACAAAGATTAAAACTTCACAAACAAACTGAGTAAGTTTTAGTATTATGGCGTCTTCTTGATATATTTTCATAATCCTCCCTGCAGCCACAATTCCATGTTTTGAGAAAATTGTGTTTAAAGTGGAACTATTTTTCAATTTGCTGTTTCAGAGACTGCTTACTATTTTATCTTTAACACTTTTATTACCAAAATAGAGACGACTACTTCGTCTACTTCCTCTCGGTAAAATTAGCAACAACCAGGCACCAACAACTAGTTGAAAACCTCTTCATCACACTTTTATCCCCTTAGTGATTTTAGTACCTTTCCTATAATTCAAGCAAGACTCTATTTTTTTTGGACAGAATTATTTTCTAGAGTCTGATACTATCTTCAGCTACGAGCAACATGTAAATAACATCATCACCTAGACTGCGCCACTATTGTTGGGGTGTCATATTGCATGGATTCGTCGGCTGAATATACGGAATCACAATACCCATCATCTCTTTTGTGTAAATCTATCCCCAAGACACTGGACAGAGTTGCTACAAGAACTGTTTTGAAGACCCCTTGCAGATGCTACAAAATCCTATGCATGAAAAAAAAAAAAAAAAACAGTCCACAGTCCACCATTTTGGAGGTAAAATTATCCCAACAGCTTCTATTATTTACGATTGCAACTTATCCCAATTGCTGACCTAAGCTTGAAATGCATGCAGATGATGTCAGGCAGTCTCGCTCTCACAAATTGCAAAGCATGCAAGCGGTTTCTACACACGGTACGCGTGCAAGTGTCACGTTTCATTTAAATTTGAATAACCAATTTCTGACCTGTGTGAAATTCGCTGGCAACGGAGACCGTGTTGCTACAGTGCATGCCTTGGTGCCCCTCATTAAACCATCCCACACATTCTCCATTTGTGCAAAATTTGTAGCCTGAAATTGCTCGCAAGTAGCCCATGCTATAACACTATTCTATCCTAGCTCCATCATGGCATGAGGTACAGTACTAGGTCCCTGATACTGATCCAGGTCTTATGCAAACCTCACACAGTGTTTTCCTTTGGGATAATCTATAATCCTTTAATTACAGAATTTAACTCCATTATGTTTGATTGCATGCAGTGTGTTCCCCCTCCCCCTCCACCCTCCAGCCCCTAAACCTACCTTAATGACAGTGGCGTAACCTGAGGGGGACAGGGTAGCCCCCCCCCCCCTCCCACACCACTCAGAACTTTTGCCACCCTTCTTGCCCCCCAAAAAAAAAAATTAAAAAAAATAATCAAAAAAAATAAATAAATTAAAAAAAAATTTAAAAAATATTTTAAAAAATGAAAAAATGAATGCTTCCATAAGTTAAATAGTCCCCCCCCCAAAAAAAGGGAAAAAAATAATAATAATAATAATTAATAACAATAATAACAAATAAATACATAACTAAAATTTAAGATAACAAAAATAAGAAGAAAAATAGACTGAAACGTCTTCCATAGAAATCTATATGTAACATCTAGTAGGTTCTGGGTGGGGAGGGGTTCTGAAGAGTTGAACAAAAGTTATGTAACGTTTATCCTAAAAGTTCTGTTGATTGTAATGAAACCAATACCTTCTAACATGTAAAACCTCATTTTTGTCAACGTATAGAGCTTTTGGCGTGAAATTTAACTTAAACTAAAGAAACTTTTTCTCTTGTACCACAAAGTGTGAAACTGTAAATTGTTGAACATCTTTGGTGTTTACCATACAGTTTGAAATTGCCTCTGGAGATCTATTAACGACCATCTTTATCTGCTCCTTAGATTTTGATTCTCTATTTGTACTGACCTTGTAAATGAGAAAAATACAATTGTAAATGTAAAATTAGTGTTAAAACCCAATTGATGCTTCTGGATCCTGTCCAAAAAAAAACAGTCCAGAGAGAAAAATGCTGAATTATCTCCTTTTCTAGGTCACGCACATTTTATATCATCGCACACCTTGAGAATCTAAACCTAATGCACTATATTTCTATCACAACCTCGCGGCAAATCAATAAATACGCTATTGTCAAAACCTTGAGATTTACCGACACAATGAACAACATCCCGCCCCCTGCATTCCCAAGCTAATTGGGGATTAGTCCAGGACTCCTCAGACAAGTTTGCGAAGAATTCCTCTGCAATAGAATCCATTCATCCCTTGGAATGATTTCATTTGAGCTGATACTGTGTCTTTGAAGGGCTCTAAATCTGAAGATCAAAAAGATGAAGCCCCACCATCACCCCCTCCCCCCGCCCCTCATTGTATACCACCCTCCTGCCCTATGGGAAACAGGTGGTTCAGAACACTAATGCTTTAGAATCCTTCAATTTGTATAAAGCATGTTTTTTTTGACGACGATGTTTTGGGCTTTCTTTTGTTATTTTATTTGAGGTTAAACATTAATCAGAAGCAACTGGATCAACCAGTTGAACCTCTCAGCGCCGGGTTTCTCAAAAACTTTTCCCAGCATCCAGAAGTGTTTTATTTCCAAAAGCAGCACAGAGAAAACCTGACTAAACAAAGCCAAGAGAGGGAATATTCTCGTTAAAGCACTTGTTTCTCTTTCGCGAAAATATCAGATTCAAATAGTGTGGAACGCAAAACCTCGGCTGTTAGCCAAGGCCAACAATTGGTCCTACGGCCGGAACAAATGCTGGAATCTCGATTTACTCGGACTTACCTCCATTGAGCCGAAATACAATGGTGGAAGCTTCTCAATGTCTTGTAATGTCTTCTTATAACAAAAAGGACAAAGATCTGGCATCGGGGATCACACAATAAACCCCACATAAAGAGAGAATATGAATTCCAGTACCATCTGTCCTCTATGTGGGGGTAAAATGAAGCGTTGCGTGGAGAGAGCATGCACTTCCCATGCTACGTAATGGAATGTCCAAGTGACCTTCGTTCCGGTATTCCAATTTCACACAATAAAGACAAGTGTCACATCATCCAACTTCTGTAAGGGAAAATATTGGCGTGTACATACACGTCATTAGGCGTCTACTGGTTAACAAAATAGACACAGCATGTTTGAGGTACGGAAACAACGATGATTCCACAATCAACAATCTTTGGACTTAATCCTGGCTGGAGCCACATCACCTTAAAAAAAAAAACAGGAAAAAAGCGCCAAGAAAGGAAAAAAAAAAACAGTTTTAGGTGCAATGCTGCATTGCTGTTTTGTTTATTACAAAAACAAATATTGACGGATAGAGCCATTTTCTCTGAAAACACATTTAACATGTGACAACCTTTGCAGGTAGGACCTATCAACAATGCCGAGGCTATACGCCAAGCACTCCACACATGACATGAGACTCTGTGCCCATTTACACATTTATTAGACACAATTGTTTTTACGTGGGCACTGTAAAAAAAAAAAAACCTCCAACGAGGAAGCAGATCCGGAGCTTCGACTGAAAAGCTGCATTTTTTCCGCACAGCTTTTGAAGTCACAGTCCCCTAAAGAATTTTATTTTTGTAATTCAAACCATAATCTCACGTTTTACGCCAAAATAGAAGGTAACAACCGACAGTCTGGAAAATCCATGGATATGTAGTCAATGATGATTTGATGACACGTATCTCACGTTACGTTTTTCTCCATTTCAGTCATTTAAATAGTTGCAATCTAAAAATAAGGCTGAGATAAGCTTTGTAATAATAATAATAATAATAATTTGGGAGGCTAATCATCATTAATGGCAGGTGAGAAGCTGCATTGTGAAGGACGCGGCTACAATCAAATGTTCGGGGTGCAGATGTACGCAAGGGCCCCTTCGGCAGCCAGCCACATCAACCCACATGATCATGGAGCACAGCCTGAGATCGAAACGGTTTGATTTTTTTCTGGAGGGAGGAAAACCGGAGGGCCCAGAGAAAAACCCTGGTGGCATATAGGAGAGAACCAACACACAACTCTACTCACATTATATTGCCTTAGCCGGGAATCAAACCAGGAACACATTGGTGAGAGGCGAGCGCTTTACGCACACGCCACCTATGCCAACCGAATTAGACTTTGCCGAAGTCTAAATAAATACAAAAAAAATAGGGAAAATGATACAGATAATTTTCAGAGCATCATTGACCTGCTTTTCACGAGAAGTTCAAAATTACATAACATCTCATGTTTTCTTAAAAATACTACATGTACATTTAATTTCCTTTATGCTAGATTTCACATTAAAAAAATGATGACAACAAAACCAAACTAAGGGAGTATGTAGCAATTAATGGTGGCTACCTCTACTGATTGATAATTAAATTATTAGAGAGACTACAGAATTGACAGAAGCGTGTTGTCAACAGATTACCAGGGGCTGAAAACCAGGATGTTGGGATGGATGGGGGAAAACCCCTTCCATTCTCACTCAAATACCCTCACAGTAAATCAACATTTATATCTTAATTTATGTCATTTTCATAATTTAAGTTTGTGTTTAAAATTGAACTATATTTGTTAATTTGTTGTTGTTCTTTTTTTTCTTTGAAAGACATTTTCTTGTTCACCGGATGATGTGTACACCCCAATATTTTCCCTGCCAGAAATCGGATGACGTGAACGTTGTATTTTTGTATGAATTGGGAAGACTGGAACAAAGGTCGCCCGGACATTCCATTCTGGAGCGTGCACAGCACAATGCACTCACCGTGCAACGCTGTGTTTCACCCACACAAAAAGGACAGATGGTACTGTAAACAATGCTGAAACTCTCCCTTTGTGCGGGGTTATTTTGTGACCCCCGTGATTCTACACCATTGTCATTTTGTTGGAAGCCTCAAATTCAGATTCACTGCCTCTGACAATACTGATTCCTGAGCACTGTTTGTACAATTGTAAAATTAACCTGATGCAGCCAGAATTGCTTCAAAGATCCTATTGATCCTACTAGTACTACATTAAGGCTCCATAAGAATTAGCTAAAGCAAATAGGCAAACAAGATTAATTGGCATTTAATATTTCAATCCAAACATCTAGATTACTCAAACAATACACTCATGGGATAACATGACTCTTGGTCCAGCCACTAATTACTTTCCATAAGCAGTTGATTAACAGGACTATTAATCTTATTAGTTTGGGGTCAATGGAGGCAATTGTTGAGTGGTTTACATTCTGCAGATGAGTCCCTGTTTCCTTTGCTTGTAGGTCAACGAAACAACGGACACGGCACTTTAAACTCGTGATCATATTTGTTGAAGTTTAATGGTTCAAGCTTTAGTGCTGATTGGAAAAACATATATAATAATAAATATAACTAGTTTTTATTGCGTATTATCCACGGGCGTCTCACAGCGCTTATTATTATTATTTTTTTATACAGGCTATGTAAGTTTTTGAATTATGAGACCCATTTTTGTAGCATCTTGTTAGTGGTTTACAAGGTGCTACGGTGCATTCAGCAGCCACTGCCAGAAACACCGGGGCAAACCCCTTCTCTTAGCGAGAAGTGTAACTGGTCTTTTACATGCATTACAGAACATACAGGACCTACGGTTTTTATGTCCCATCCGAGACTCGAACCCATACTCTGCTGATCAGAAACACCAGAGCTTGAAGTCCAGTTTGCTTGACCTCTCCACCACGACATGCCACTTTACTTACAACTTTTCCTGAGGTAGGGCCTTTAGAGTCATGAAACATTGCTATGTGCCCCAAATCTCAGCTCTGACTTCAACTCAGCTCAATCAAACAATACAAATGTGAACATAAGTATTGGTGAGGCATTCCCTGCTGTTTTTCCTGATAACATGACCAGCCATGCAGATGGAAAAAGAACAAGATGTTGCACACTGCTGACCAACCAAATGAACTGTGGTATAAAATGCACAATGTGCAAACTGCTTACTAACTGAAATGAATTGAGGTATAAATGCACAAAGTGGTAATGACGTTTCCACAAGAGCAGTTTCTTTCTAAAGACTCAGTCAGCCTTTGCAATGACTCTGCTAAGATCAATTCAGACAATTACCACTTTTTGAATCCAGCCATATAATAGTTCAATTGTGGCGTGGTGGAGCGGTCTAGTGCTTCAGACTCGGGTTCTGAAGTCTGAATCATCAGAATGTCGATTCCTGGTCAACACACTTATGTCCTTGAGTAATCATAATTTGCTTCTCTTCACCCAGGTGTATAAATGGGAACCTGAGAGAGCTAAGACGGCAGTGTGTTGAACTAACCCCTTAGCGCTGATTCAAGCAGCTTGGGGTTGTATGCTCCCCAGGGAGTTGAAAAATGGTCTAAGTATGTCTGATCATGGAGCTATAAAAGGCCTGATGAACAGGGATAATAATGAACTGTAAGGTGCCTTGCTACTGAGATATAATGTATGTGTATAAGAACTGCATAAGAACCAAGTATTCTTCTTATCATTATTACTAATAACTTTTAAATTGTCAATGTAGAAAGTGTTAACAAAGCACAATGGCACATCAACGGCAGTAATTATCTTCAATCTTCTTCAGACAGGCTGACGGTGCGCAAATGGGGCGGTATTTTAAGGACAAGGTTACAGTGATCCGAACACATGATAACGCTTGACTGTAGTTGGTTGCTACAATCCAAGTGCAGTTCTCACATGTGCACCATCTCCTTGGCCGGTACCCACAAGACATGCCACAAGATTTCATTAATAGCGATGGAAATTTTCTGCAGCAGGTGGGCTAAGACCTGTAGGTGGCAAGAAAGCATTTAATTGGATGTCTATTTTTAACTAGTGTGGGATAACGTTTTTTTGTCTAAGGCGACAGAGTGAGTAGAGAATTAGGAAATGTAAGCAGACGGCACTATTTATTAATCTTGAGGATATGTCTCATGGAGATTTGTCAAACTTATGCTGTACTTTGCAATTAACGAGAATCGAAAGACAATAACGGACAGGTAGGTTAGTTTAATGAGATGCCTACTTTGTCGATTTACTTCAATTGTATGGAAGGCTCTTCTCCTTAAAGGTAGAATACAGGATTGGTATTCATCGAAAATGTTTTTAACTAATATCAGTCTGAAAGCTTACTGATTATGAAGTCCATACTAGTACCAATCTTCCACAGAAATATTCATGTCAGAAATACTGTCAAAGTCGAGAAAATAGAATTTGAAGACCCCGATTTTAATTTCGGTTGCAACAATCAAAATTAAGGACAACGTGTTTACATGCTGAAAAGTGTGAATGGTTTTTCACTATTTCTCCTGGGTTCACAACTTTCATGAATCCCAACAGAAAACCACAGTGCCTCCCTGAAATGACATCACAGCAAAAACCCCCTTAGTTGTCCGGAAAAGCACGGACAATTATAAATGTTTAAAGAAAAGCACTTTTTAATAAAAAAAATATCTACCAAAAAGGGATGTCAAATAGTTTGTACACACTTAAGAGTCTCACAAAGTAGCACAAAAAAATGTTCCAAAGAAATATTCGTTCCAGGGGTACTTTAATTTAGACAGCAACAGCCGAAAAAGGGAGTCAAATTTGTCTGCATCACACACTGTGTCTACACAATGCACATCACATACTATTCGAACGATATAAGATGGAATACGAATACTTGAACCTAACAAATTGTTCAATTTACCAAAGGCATCCAAGTGATTCCCAGTTGCATTAAAGGTGTAGGCTTTGCCAATTACTACTAATAGAATACAACACCAGTTAACACACCTCATTTCACAAGTCACATCATTTATATTCAGTACTGGTAAGACATTCTAACAATCCCTTAAAGGGACACTGCATCAATGTTTTTTTCGGAAGAGTAACTTCAATCCAAACTTTTGCACATTGATAGTTTTCAAATAGACACACCATACCACTTATATCTGGCGTGTCGTGGCCGAACGATTTAGTGCACCGGACTCAAGCTCTGGTGTTTCTGATCAGTGGAGTGTGGGTTCGAGTCCCGGTCTCGACACTTGTGTCCTTTAAAGCAAGACACCTAACCATTATTGCTTCGTCCTTCAGATGGGACATAAAGCCGTAGGTTCTGTGTGTTGTGTGTAATGCACGTCAAAGAACCCAGTTACACTTATCGCTAAGACAAGGGGTTTTGCCCGGGTGTTTTTTGCAATGTTGGCAGCAGATTGCGCCGCAGATGCTATATAAATAGGTCACACAATTCAAAACATAGCTCTGCTTAGCTCTTCTTATCCTGTTGTAAAACAAATAATGAGAGCTTTGATACGTCCCAAGGGGTGTGATAAAGCCCTATATAAGAACCCAGTATTACTATACCTAGGCAAATGTGTCATCCAATTTCCATTTTAGTGAAAATAATCAATAACGGTTTTGTGAAAAAAGCAACAGTGATTGGGGAGTTTAACAAATCTCTTGACTTTGACAATATGCCCAGCAGTAACATTTCTCTGGAGGATTAGTTTTGGTGAAACAAGTTTTTGATTTGCTGCCTGTTTGCTTACAATCGTTATTATTTACTCTCTGTCTTAATTATTTTCTGGATTCAAACAAGCAAAGCATACCCTAAGACCCAAACTTACACAGATCACAGTGTCTTCCCATCTTTATTTTTCCCCAGCAAGCATTAGCAAAAAACCAACAACTGCTGTGAGAATATCACCATAAAAATACCTAGAAAACACACACAACTTCTTGAATACAATGTCCTTGGTCTGCAGCAAAATAGTTCATCCAAACACTCTGTTCACACAAATGCCAACTTGACTAAAAATACACCAGCCCTAATGAGAACCCTTGACCTAGTTTCAATCCCAGCAAGTTGAAACATAACTCCCTCTTGGACATAATGGCCTATTTCCAGCAGGAGCAGTTCTCTTATTTCTCTTAAGAGAGAGAGAGAGAGAGAGAGAGTAACTCAAACGATCTTTCGTAAAAATCTCAGAATGAAATCTAGCCAGCTGGCTTGTGTGTGGACTTCACAATGCATTGTTGAGCAGCAGCAAGATGTGGGGACATGAATGATGCTCAGGAAAGATTTAAATCAAGATGTTATTTAGAGAAACTCCACAGTGAATGTTCAGGGCAAAGAAAAAGGAAGGGGATGATGGATGTCTTGGATGATGTGCAAAGTGAGGGGAATGACATTGTTGTAAGTGGAATGGGAAGAGAAGATGAAGCACAGAACACGAGAGTTTTATCAATGTGCAGTATCTATTAAGACTAAACAGTTTTATAACTACAAACTAATTCTGTGTCTGTGTATGAATCATTGGGGGGGGGGGAATACTTTCATGGATGGTTGCTAAATTACAACCGCTATTCTCCTACTTAGTGTTAGGGAGAAATACAAGACGTTAGGAATCATGAGAAATTGAAGAAGAAAAGAACATTGAACAGGGAGCTAAAAGCGCTAGAACAGAATAGAGAAAACATAAAGATGAAAATTGAAGACTACAAAGAAATGGCAGAGAAACATGAAGTGACAAAGAAATCATCTTACAACATAAAAAGTAAAACAATGTAGCAGATGACAACGAGGATAGACTTATTGTAAGTTCGTTAAATTGTAGTAAACAGGAAAAAGAATTAAGTGAGAAACAAATGTTGACGACCATCAAGGAGGATGACCTAAGTCGAAAAGTAAGGGAAATTTAAATCTTTAAATAAAGCATTTTTTTAACCAGGGTCATTCCTTACTTCGTATGTAAAGACTACTGAAGGTTTGAGTCAGCGTTTGATCACTTTAATTGGCCAGGAGCGGCTTCTAAAGTTGAGAAGCTGTTAAGAGAACTTCCCCCGCCGGTTGTGTATCTCAGGGAGTGTTTTTCACGAGACTATACACATAGCCAACTGTACACTTACAGCCTGAGTGTTTTCTCTGCCCCATCCGATGCCCAAGTAACATGTTACTTGATCACACTAGAGATGATCATCATCAAACAATAATGTCAAAACCTCCCCCCCCCCCCCAAGAAAAAAAAAATTGAAAGGGAACCAAACTAACGACAGAGAATTGTTTCACCCTAAATGTCCACACCAATAAACACGAGCATGATATCTGACCATCAAGAAAGAAGGGGTATAAAAAAAAGAGCCTGCTGGCTATCCGTAGTCAAGAAGTCCCCTTGGGCTAAAAGAAGCATTGATCTTCAAGAAAGCGGGTCATCCACTTACTGAGGCTGCGCCGAGAGTTGCACCGTCGTCGTTCGACAGTCGGCCAAATGGATTTTGAAATCACAGCGGCAAAGGTGCAACTCAATTCCTTGCAATCAATGAAACATGGCAGTGAGGAGGAGTGGGTGCAGTGATACGAGTCTCTGGAGTGAATCCAGCCAGATCTCCCCAAGAAGAATTTCAGTTGTAATGTAATAATAACATGACTCTTACATTATCAATTGGGAAACAAGGCATACCTCCACTATGAAAGCGTTCAAATTTCAGATTTTAAGTCATGGTAAAAAATTTGGGTGATTAAAACCAACTTACAGTCCCAATTCCTTCTACATCCAATTGCCAAAGTGAAGGCTTCTGAAGAACTGGCACCAGTAGGCCCAAAAGACAAAGGCTTATCACAAGATCAGGCATACCAATCTTTTTCTAAGTCCAAGCAATTTTGTGTGGAGTGACACATGAGAAGAGGATATGGGAGGATTAAGGCCACACATTAACCAAACTGCCTAGTCTGTAAGGGTTTTAAACCAACGTAATTATTGGTAGTTAAGTTTCTACTGCCATTACCAAACGTCCTGGGTGATATTGAGAAGGAAAAAAAGTGTTTTTAACCTGAAAAGCAGAAAACACTGTTTCCTTCTTAACATTATCATCTCCATGTTTCAATGACAATTTTAAAGCTAGTGTTCAGACACTTCTTGAAGATAAGAATGTACTTTTAATAGAGCAAACCCACTTGCATATGAAAATGTATTATACAACCTTCAGCGGCCAAAACTATAGGGTAACATTTTAGGGGGTGGGGGCACAGGGGGTGCACCATTTTTTCTAAGGGGGCACTTTTGACCAAGTATACTGTAGTTTCCAATTGCATTTTTCTAAACAAGCCCCTCTTCAGCACTGTTTTATGCCGTTTATTTTTTTTTTCAAAGATAATCTGATGTGGAGGTAAAAACATTATCTGCGTGTAAATGTTTTTCAAACCAGTTCGATAAAACATTGAAACTACTACATAAAAAGCTTATAAATGTAATCTTTTACTCTGCAAAATTTTTAATCTCAAAGGTCAAGATTTCAAATGGGGGGACCCCGACATCAATTTGGGGCGCACGTGCCCCCCCCCCTCCTCCACATAGTTACGCCACTGACCACATTTAAACATAATGGCACATTTTCAAAATGACTCGATGCTTTCCGCTTCCTAATGTAAAGGTCTACACCAGATTGAGATAATGCTCAGCACACTTTAACAAACAGACCTTGTCCCAAAACAAGACTGCAAGTGCAACAGATGTTTACATTTTCTGCTCATTGAGGATGCTAACCTCACATAGTGCATTTAGAAAAAGAAATCCCTAATAATAGAACTTTTTCCTTCAAGTACAATAACAAAAACATGATCTGCACGCCGGATGTGCTGAAAATTCTAATATGTGGTAAGCTTAATATAGTACATGGTGTGTTTCTTGTTCATAAATCTTTAATAAACTGTATCAAGAAACTATCCCTTTACATGCAAATTGTGTATGAGTAGAAAACATCGAAACTCTGATTTATACTGTGAACAAAAGAAAAAGGGAGAATTTTTAATGTGCCCAACAATTTTGCAGAATTGTGAACAGCAGAAAACTGGCCATGTGATGTCCCTACAGACCTTTTTAAACAAGGAGCCTGGCCTAACAGATTGTTGCTTGACAGGGCATAGCTTTCATATAGTGGCATTGTACTGGTCTCCTTCCATGAATCATCTTATATTGCTCCTAAAAGGTCAGAGGTCAATCTTGTCAATCAATACCAGACAGCACTGTGCAAAGGTTGTGGTAATCTATGATTACACATAGATAATAAAATTCAAATCAGCACAGAACTCATTAATCAAATGTCTACCGCTCTTTCATGTATGTTTGACAACATTTTCACAGGGACAAAATAAGTCTGCCAATCTGTAGTATAAATAACTCAATTTAAATCAGTGCTCTACTTATTAATCCAAGTCTACTGCTCTTTCATGCAGGACAATAGTAGAATAAATAAAAAGGTGCGAATAACATTGTTCTGATGAACTGTACACAACCCATGAATAAGAACTATATACTGCTTTTTCATGTATTTTAATTTGTAATATAAAAGTAACAATTTGCGGTCTATCATTAAATTAAAATCACAGCCGTTGTTGTGCATCTTACAGTCCCAATTCCTATCCAAACGCCAACGTGGAGGATTCAGAAAAATTGAGGGCTGTAGGCCCAAATACTTTTGCCTAAATCAGTTATCACTGGGTAAGGTGTTCAAATTATATCCAAATCCAAACAATTTGAGAAGAGGAAATTGGGTGACTGAGGCCACCGCTGTCCAAACTACAAACATATGTAATGTACCTACATACATTTGTACACGGGAAATGCTCCTTGGCATGCAGCTCGTTCATGTATGAACACAACATGTACACTATCGTCTTCACCACTCCATGTATTCAACACGGACTTCAAAAAGCAGCACGGACAATTTCCACGCTTGTTTTCTTCTCCTATGGCAAATGTTTGTTACTGAATGACACTGAGAAAGGTTTATCCTACATGCACACCAATAGGCCCTACACTTCCTACAATATCATCGGACCATAAATTCAATTGGCCGCAAGAATTCAGTCATGCACACTATCTGTTCAGCACATGTCTCATCTCCGAAGGTCTGTGCATATCATAAGGGGTTTTTTTCTGCTTGAGTTAACCATAAAGTCTTGCAACGGTAATCAGTGAATAACAGTTTGGAAGAGTCTTTTACTCTTGTTGAAAAAAAAAATTAAACACATCTTAACTGTAAAATCTGTGAGCTGGTTGAAAACTTTGTAAAATTGACTCCATCGTCTTTAAAGGATGGTCGCTACATAATGTAATTAAATGCTAACTTTCTGAGTGTGTACTTAAAGTTTGGACGAAATGTCTGACAGAAGACTGTCCAGTCTGGCTTAGGGCTGGGTCCAATTTCATAGAGCTGCTTAAAGCACAACAAGTAGCTAAGCACAACAAAAGTGTGCATACCAGAATAAGGTTACCGGCCAAAATACCATGTCACATGTACCATTTGTGACTGGCATCCTGCATATTTTTGCTTAGCAGAACATTTTGAAGCAATGTTTTTGCTTTAAAAGCAATTAGGCCCTGTTCATCAGCTTCAATTCACAGAACTGTTCTCACATTACTAACAAAAACAATCAGCCATACTACTGCTAGTAAGACAGGGTCATTGAGTTTTAAATACAAAGTTCTCCTACACAATGCTCCAAAAAAAGCTTCCGAATCAATCAATCCGTTGGAACAGATTGCAGAATTAAAGAAGTGTAGTATTTACACAGGAATATAACGCAGCCAATGATGACTGCACTATAGGTGGGTGTATGGATAGATGTAGAAATGTAGTAGAAATATCTACCTCCATGGTGGGTGTTTTTATGAAGAGAACGTAGTCCTCAAAGACTTCACAAATGCTTAGTCTAGGGAATACTCCCCCAGCAGTCAACACGAACCTAACTGGGGGTAAATGTCTCCATGCATGTGGTTAGGTAGTGAAGGGAATGAATATAGTGTAGATCCCCGACTATGCCAGTATTTCTCTGAAGAACTGACTGTACTGATAGTGCAGCGGTGCTCCAGGGCAGAGCATTAACACTGTTGATGAGTGCAGGCTGCTTCACACTGAACAACAAGACAAGTGAACAACAATTATAAATACTGACTTGCGCTGCATTCATTCTGAATGCTGTGTACATGTAGAGTGTACAGTGGTCATGGTTCAACTATACTGTTACTAGCAGAGCAGTCTACAAAGCAATGCTGGCAATTTGTTAATGTAAATTTCAAATTAATAATAAAATCTGAAGATACATTTACAAGGTGAAACTGAAAATTACTATATTTTTCACTTTCATTCGGACATACGTGGTGGGAAACATTAACCTTTATAATACCGAATAAATTAACACAATAAAAAATTCAAAACCATGATTGGTAATCATTAAGCAGCAATAAAGTCCCTCAGAAATTTGTTCACAGCATAATTTACCACACAAAGAGAAGGTGAGTAAACTTTAGGAGTTATTTACTTACATGTAGTAAACATTTAAATGTATCCACAAATTAATTTTTATGATACAAGCAATTACAAAAGTACAGAACAAAGTCACTGTTAAATAAGAAATCACATAGTCACACTCATAAAAGAATACTTAAGATGAGTGTGCGACTTCAACAAATTTGTCAAAACCTGTATTGTGCATGAGCAGCACTGTCGCCAACATCTGTCAGTCCCCTTTAAGGCGTAAAATTTTGCAAACTTTTGTTGAAAAAAATAAGTTTGTCAAATAACTGTTATTGAAAATCTAAGGCCAGCAGCAACTAACTTAAAACAACACAGTTTTAAGTATTTTACATTTTATCATGAAAAATGAAAATGCACTTGTTTTTTACAGATATGATTGAAGTGATGCCTACATAATACATGAAAACAAAAGACATTAGTTGGTTTATTCTTAAAGATGTAATGATCTGTGCCAAAGCCGGTTTTACCTTGAAAAATGAATCCAAATGTTGAACTGCTATTTTTGTTTGATGACCAAATGTATTGACTTTCAAATGAGATATCGAAAGAAAAAACCATCAACGAATAATGACGGAGTAATTAAATCCAATAATGAATTTTTGTGTGGAGCACAATAAATCAACTCCGCGCGCTGCCTGCTCAATTTCAGCCGGGTGCCTTGCGACACAGAGACAAAATGCAGGCAACATGACATTGTGATATATAGCCGACTTCTGGGTACCAACAGCAGGCATGGCTTTCGTACACATTTTTCTTGTAGGGTGGTTGGCCGGGATAATCGTTTCAAAAACAACATTTTTATAGATCTGCAAGGTCAAAACGTGATTTATCAATTTTATTCATTATGAATTAACATGCTCTTTTAAAATTCCGTTAGCTGCAATCAATACATTTTCAAGACAAAATCGGCTTTAGAGCACGGATCACATCTTTAAGAAAACAGCGGCAACTGTGTAAAGGCAGAAACAAAAGCTCAATTGGCATCTTCATGATAGGGTTCAGTTATTGATTTCCTGATCCTGCAGATAAAATCATTTTTATAACAATTTAAAATGTTAAAGACAAACTGAAAGAGATTCAAGGAGTTCTGGACTTACCTGCTGTTTAAGTTTTCTTCTTGTTGCTGGGGACAGCTCCCCCGACTTGTCTTTAGCTGATCGAGGAAGTGTGGATGATCCACCCTTGGCACCCAATATCCGGTTAGACTTGGCAATCGTAGGCGAAACCAGGGCATCAGTAACTCTCGACTTGTGTGGCTCAACTGCCAAATTAGGAGTGGACTCTGACATGTGGGCTTGCATGACTGGCCTGAGCGAATGTCCCGGCTGAGGAGGGGGTATTATGGGCTTTTTCCTGATCTTTCGGTCCTGAGGATGGTGCTGATCAGGTCCCATGCTATGCGACCGAGTGATGGTGACGACAGGTTTTGAAGCAGAAGGCACGGCAGAATCATCCGCTGGGCTCAAGGTGGATGCTGGTTCGCTGGAAGTACGCAGATGCTTGTCTGATTGAAGCGATGGGTCGCGTCCGTGATGCAGTAACTTTTGTTTGAGGCCTTCCTTCAGCGACTCCTCACTGCCGTTTCCAGCATTGCCTTGGCTCCATTTTCTTTGCATTTGAGGGGAGTGGGGACTTTCCAATGCCAACTGCAAATTAACTCGCTCTTTTCCTCCAGAAACAAGGAGGTTCTCTGACTTGGCATGAGAGGTATGAAGCCCATCTCCTTGAAGTTCATCCAAGTCATTCTGTCTGTCAGAAACTGTTGGGTTACTGGTAGAGACTTGGATGCCCTGCGTGTACTGATCAAGTTCATTTTGGGACTTATCTCCATTTGGCCAGGTTCTGGATTTCGCTTTTGATTTTAACTTTCCATTGCGTTCCTGCGAGTCCAGGTTCGACGAGTTGATTAATCCATCCGGGTGGTGGGTAACCTCGCGCAGGACGTGAATAAACTGCTGCTCTGCGGTGGCATCACTGATGGAGGTAGCAGTACTTGAGATGGACTGACTACTCTCTGTACTAACCACGTTAGTTCCTAGAGCTCTGGAAGCAGGTACAATCTGGCCTCCCTCGATCTGCAGTGCCTCGAAGAACTGCGAGTCAACTGAATTATTTTCAATCTCCTCTGACAAGCTTCCTCTTTTTCGATCCTGTGTTGGGTCACTGCGCGAGCGCCCGTTATCTCCATTACTTCCAACACCACCTTCAGATAGAGACTGGCCAAGGCCGCCCATCTTTTTCCGTCTTTCTTTCTTACGCGTGCTCGGGATTGGTGACTCGTCAATGCTCTCTTCCACCATGGTATCCATGATTGGTGAAGAAGCTGGTGTAGTTTCCATTTGTTTTTTCACATTGAGTGGTTTCAGGGGAGCTTTTAAATTAAACTTATCAATTGGAGATGGAGAAGATTGCATGCTATCGTGGACTTCTTTGGTCCTCGCCAAAAGGACTTCTGGCAGCTCTGGAATAACCATCCTGTTTTTCCGTCTAGGTCTTGGCAAGGACTGCGTCCCTGGCCAGTCAAAGTCCCTTACACATCCCTCATCTTCACCTGGCTCTGAAGCTGGTGACATAGGGCGAGTTAAATCCGATGGTGGAATGTCTGTGAATTCCTGCCTGAGATTTCGCATTTTGAAGGTTAACTTTTGCAGAGTCCTGACTGGCGACGTCGGTGCACTCGTACTTGCAATGCCACGGTCAGGTGTTGTTCTCTTTGGTGTAACAGGTCGCGACTGTGACCGCAGATTTTCCACACTCCCGATCTTTAAACTATTGAAATCCATGCGCAGTGGAAATTTGCTTCCGCCCGACTCACACAGCTGTGGCGAGGTAGGGTCCGAAGTTGGAGAATCTTGATTCCTTGCCATAGTGCGACGAACATTATCCACCCTGGTTGGGCTACTTTGATTCAATGTTTGTACACTACTCAAGTCTCTGTATCTTGACGCAGCGGTATTTTGAGTGCTCAAAACAAATGCTGAAACAAGTCTAGCCCTGTTCTCAGCAACACTTGACCCCTCACTTTGGTCAATTGTGCCAACACTTGAAATGCTTGACCGCCGACTAGAATAAGGAGAACTTACAGGACTCTGGAGATCATCAAAAGAAGCCAGGCTTTTCTTGGAGGTTTTGGTTAATCTCTTTACAGCCAAGGGCTTGAATATCTGCCTGGTTGGACTTGGTGAAGTGATTCCAGAATCGGGGTATGTTGAGGTGGTCCCTGAATCTGGTGATTTGGGACTAGTTATTGGCGGTGAGGTACTGACTTTAGAAGAATGTGCATTACCTTGGTTAGAATGGCTTTGTTCATGTTGCATAAATGCCCCGACCCTCCTTCCGGGTTGAATATTCACTGGCGATTGTCCTCCACGAAATGATGATGATCTCTCCACTACCGATGAGGAGTTGTTCCTTATATCACGGCGTTGAACACTAGACGAGGCTACTGCGGTGCCATACGAGCCGGACTGTGTTGATCCAAGACTGGAGTCACCACCGTGCCTGTATGATATATTGTCCTCGTTCTCCCGTCGAGTCAAATCCCCTGCTAAAATCCTATTACTGTATTTAGACCCGCCGCCGGCTGCCTGGGTCTGGCGGCTGTTAGCACCGATGATATTCCAAGCATGTTCCTTGTCCTTACTGTGTTCCTCCTGCACGTTGTGATGCTTATTGGATAATGCTAATGATGGCTCATCGTACTGCGACTCAATTGCAGCTTGGCGATCTCGACTACTACTACTACTACTAGCACTAGTATTGTCACGATTGCCTGGGCTCCATCCATGGCCAAGTTCTCCAGCAGCAGTCGAAGCACAACTTCCCGTGCGTGTATTGCCAGCAGCACGGGGGGAATTGGGCCGGGTGCCCAGTTCCTTATTAAATTTTCGATACTGGTTGAAGTCGTTGTCGCGATCGCCCGGGTTGTGGCCGCGATCACTGTCGGCTATTTCGGTCAGCTGGGCGATTTTGTGCTGAACGCTGTCCCTGGTCCCGGTGCGAAATCCCCCCTTGCCTCTAGCCGAGTGTGCCATGCCGAACACGTACTCGAGCTGTCATGGCAAAATAAAGTGTTTACCTTTTTGGCAGACTGACGTCTGTAAAACGCTAAAATTGATACAAGATAGTCCGTGCCCTAGTGAGGATTTACAGGATATTACAAAGTAAATCCCCCTCACGATGTCTTCTTTTTAGGAGCTGGCCATGGTCGGGATGAAGTTGAACGTCGAGCCGGGGTGCAGTAAAGCCACCTAATCGTCCAATGTTATGTTACGAATGCCGCACTCTGTTTGAGTGCCATCTAACAACATTGTAAAGTTGTTTTGTGCGAAAACATGTTGTAGATCCGTTGAAGTTTACCGAAGCGGGCCTGCTGGCGTTGAAATTCCACCCAGCTACGAGAACAGAAGAAAAAAATGCTCCCTCCGTAAATAAAATACCCCCACACTGTTAATTATCACACTGGCAAACTTTAAATAATAACACACTGATGTATAAACGACGTGTCCGGAGCAGGTGAGAAAAGACGAGTCGCTGTAAACTGTAAAAAAAAGAAAAAAAGTTTCCAAAATCACTGAGATGTGGACATGTGGCCCAGCTTAGAACTCCACCAGTCGGAACAATCATCGAACAATGTGCAGTCATCCGGTGTGAATGTGTTATATCACGGCGGCTCCCCCCTGCGGTAACACACACGTATACTGCAGCTCCTTTTTAATGGTCCATAGATAATACTCCCTTTACGATAACGAAGCGCACGTGTTTACTTGCCAACACCAAGTTTACATGTCGACTTATCATGAAAAGATTACCGACTGAACAGTCACTGTTGTTCCCCCCTATGACCTGCCAAAATACCGGACCACGGGCGGTCTACGGGTCGATGAAGATGTTGATCCTGATGCGTTGGAGGGGAACACACTGATACTCTCACAGCCTTTTTTTTTTTTTTTTTACTCCCTGCCTCCTCGTCCGTCCGTTGTAGGTCCTTCAAGGGACGGATGCGACAACGTCAAAGAAAAGGCGAAGGAATTTGCCGAGATGTTTTCCTCTCCCCTCAGTCTCTCTCTGCCTCAGCTGCCCGGGCTGCCTGACCACAACCGGCCCGCCCGGTGGGTATACTGACCAATGGCAGCGCTCGGCTAAGATGATAAAATATGTACCTCAGAAATTTACAGCCAAGAATGCATCAATCTTACTGATTTTGATGAAGTATAAACGAACCGAATTTTGCCCATAAATCATGAGCACGCGACCCGGCGGCCCGATCGCCGCGCTCAACGGAAGCTGAGCGACTTGCTCGCGCCCTCTTCTCATAAACATTAAACAAGCAATCTCAGTTGCTACACGCCAAGACTGAGGAGATGTTTGCAATCTCACATTATTGATTCAAAGATACCACATGTGCTCTCGTCTTATCGCCGTTGAAATTCTTGATTAAGAATTTTACGAGTTGAAATCAACAGTTAAAGAATACAGCCCAGGCGTAACCGCTCTACATTAGCCCCGTGGCCAAGATTTAATTACGTTTAACTATTGAGCTGGAAAAGAAAATTATCTCGGCAAGCTGTTCATCTTGGATACGCAATAGTGACCAGCGAAGTGTTTGGAAATAAATAACTAACAAACAGCACAAAGTCCGATGACTGTCAGTTGATAGTAATAATAACAAGACATATTTTGATTTTAATTGACCTCAACTTAA
Organism: Marthasterias glacialis; assembly: GCA_911728455.2. Taxonomy (NCBI): domain Eukaryota; kingdom Metazoa; phylum Echinodermata; class Asteroidea; order Forcipulatida; family Asteriidae; genus Marthasterias; species Marthasterias glacialis. The sequence continues at coordinate 13,272,243 of OU452228.1, read as the reverse complement.
AACCTTTCCCTGTTCGTATACGACTAATGCATGTAAAGCATTATCCCTTAAAATAAAATAACAAATGGATAAATAAAATGACCAAATGTTGTTTGGTGATAACCACTTCAGAAAGGTCAACGGAACAGGTTAATAATTTTCTGATTTTTTAAAATTATTTTTTATTATGGAGTGTGTGCTTTTCATTTTAGTGGGGCCATATGCAAGTTGAAAATCTGAAGTGATCAAAACAAATAGGTGAATACTTCTCAGTACAAGATATCTAGTTAATAATTTATGATAGGGTTAATAAAAAAATACGGAAAATATTTGTATAAACACAAAATTATTATGATCCAATGTAATTTTTGGGTGGCTCTGTGACAATCTAATCTGTTAAAATTCCATGGTGTCGATTTTTATACATGATGTACCTCGACCCATGTCAGTGTTATCCTATAATGTCAAACATGCCCTGAGGCTCATATGTGCGACCAGCGAAGCGATCATCATCCATGATTACTGCTGCTTTGCCTTGTTTACATTTTCAGGTGCTTTTGGCGGGGTGATATAGGAAGACCATCTCAAAACACCCCATGTATTTTTGTATTTTTGTGTGTGGGCCGTGTAAAATATATCAACCAAAAGAGGGCGCACTTTCATTAGACAAGAGAAGTAGATCACCACTACTCGTGGCTCAATGTTGGATGATCATTTTATGTACGAAACCAGCGTTAAAAATTAATAATTAGTATGAATGTTTAAAGATCGGTTTAATGTCTTCTATACTTGGCCGGGTCAAGTGGCTGAAAAGCAAATGGGTTCAGAGGGATGGTGGAACGCAATACAAACATTTCTTCTGAGTTCTCCCTATAGCACTTGGGGGTTTAAAATATGATTGACGTCCCAAATGATTTTGTAAAGGGGATCACCTAAATCGTTACCAAAAAGTCAGGCTCCAGGATGCTTATTCCATCGATACTCTTGAGGTAAAGAAAATTCAAAGTTCAATCAAACTGTACCCTATGGGATTTTTACAAGTTCAGCATGCATCCCAAGTGTTTACGCCGATTGAGAGATTTCTTTATACATAAACTTACTAAACGTCAACGAGTGAATAGAGGCTAAAGACTGCAAACGTCAATACGTCACTTTGACCTTTAACTTCAAAGGAAAAAAAGAAATCTTATTGTCGCTTTCACACAATAGAAGTCGAACAAAATTCCGTAAAATGGGACAGCCCTCTGAACGCAAACTGAGTTGTTCGAGTCGCCTGTTGTTCCATGACTTGTTAATGTCAATCACGGAAACAATGGCTGTCAAATCGCAGATGATTGACAGCTGCTTGTCACAGGTTGTGGGAGGGGGCGTGGGAAAAGTGTTTCTCTGCAAACAGTTCGGCCGGATTGAAGATGTTCTTTTGAGACATGTTTGTTTTAAAGAATGCATAAAGCTATAAATGCAATAATGTTGCAGCGATTTCTAATGCAGTTGCTGCTGCAATACCATTAAAAAGCAGTGCTTTCCTTACCTGCCACACTGAGGGACCTGTTCAAAAAAATCACTAATCTGAAGATTAAAAAAAAATGCAGTGTTGCACACTAAACACTTGTATTATACAACACACACCACTCATATTATACGGGATTCTACGTTGGAGCAGAACAGCAAAAAAGTCTAAAGAAAAAACTTCTGTCAATTAAAAATTAACTTTACAAAATCTCTAAACCAACCATTCACAATAGGTCTAGTTTATTACAAAGCAGCCAAACTCTTGAAAGCGCTTCAACAATGACCACATAACACCCTAGCGGAACTCATCCAAATATCATGTGTGGAAACTTTTTTTATGGAGTGCAGTGGCCAAAGCTTATTTCATTACAAGAACTGTAGTTGGTCTGACTTCTAATAGAGCATCGAGTTTCCAACAATGTTCACCCTTAAGCCCGCCCAAACATTTACATTTCTTTTATTTGAAATTGTTGTTCAATGCGATGTGTGCATTGGACAAAATCCAAGGACTCTGCTGCATGTTGCAAAATCTACTATGCAGTCTAATTGATCAGCATGGGAGAAAACACACTTCCGCGACGATAGTTCCAACCTGAAATGAAGAGTTTCGTGGCCCTGAATCGAACAAAACTTCATTCAGGCTAATTTGAGACTATCGACTGACCTTATTGTTTCGTCGTCCATAAAGAAATGGCTTAATGAGGTGTTTATCCAAGGGATGTATTTTTAGTAACCCAGCTCTATTTATGGTCCTTGATGTCTATTTTAGGGACTATCGTAAACAAGAAGTCCGGTCGATACAAGTGTCCGAAGCTGTTAAGCTGACCAAACGCCCATGTTTGGATAGACGATTTTAGGCTCTTGTCCTTAACGATTATTTACGCTACATGCACACCTCTGTTTAGTAAACAATGGTAGGTCTACATGACTGTGCTCCCCAACATTTTTTTTTGTAACCAGCAGACCCAAGTAAACCAGCACTGAAGCTGTCCTTTTCGTTGTATTATGACGACTTGGTGAGAGTCTCACGGTGAGATAAAATAATTGTCATTAACTGGATACCGGTACGTGGGCACTCGTGGAACTCTGTACGCGACTGCCCGAGAGAGAAAAGAGAGGTGGTCTGGGGGTGAGGTAGGGGGGGGGGGGGCGCAATCCATCATGATTATGCCTGTTCTTGACAAATCAATAACCCGAAACTTTTTTTTGCATTTGGAAACAATGCTTTGGATTATTACTGGAATCAATCCATGCATTTCTACGGAGCACTAATCGTGTATTTAAAAGATCAAAATACTTGGGGTATCTGCGTCGAGGTATGTAAGCAATGTTACCCCGATTATGTTTTGGGCTGTGTATGCTTTACACCAATGTGTGATAAGCGCTGTTCAGTGCATTTACCGAATCCTGCCGGAAAATAAAATCTCGGGGTACTTCGAACCCAAGTCCGCCAAAATCTAAAGCAGACGACCGATAGACCCAACCGATCTTGTCCGCTGACAAGAGGCTATAGTTCAAATCCTGCAATTTTGGTTGATGTGATTGCTGTAAATAAAAACGTATCGCGGATAAAGAATAGTCATGATTTTGTTTTGACCCTCATATGCTGATTTGACGATCATACAGTATGTTGACATGTTCTTTTCTTCACGGTGGAGGTATGGGTAAATCCAATGGGCCAACCGGTCCCTGTCCGAAATGTGCAGGGCGAACACCCGGGATTATACCCGATTGTTTTTGTCGATTATTCTGTTGGTGTTTCCCTGGTCTTCGCGCCAAAAACACTGAAGTTCTATTGCACATAGAAAACTATGCCTTTTTTCCTCTTTTGATCGCTCTTCAGTACTCCAGATGTACATTAGAGTCAATTCTGAACGGAACTTGAGAAAACGCCAATTACAGGCCCGTTATTTCTCACACATCACAGCGACGTGACGCCCATGGCCACTCTCCGTCGCGACCAGCCAAAATCTTGTGTAGATCTACTGTTCCTGGCCTCTATTCATTATCGTTCGCCATCAGGCAAACACAGGTGCTAAAAAACACACAAGCTGGCCACAAAAGAACCTAAGGCGGTACCCTTTCATGTCCCGCATCAAAGTGGCCGATTAGCCGCAATGCTGTTAAATTACACCGCTATACTCGAGTAATCAATTCTATTTCCAGACACTAGACAGCAAGAAATCTGATTTGGAATGTTGTTGAGAATTTCAGGGATCTCCACCAATTTCTGCGTATTTTCTTCAGCAGACGCAAAATAAACAACACAGTGCGAAACGAAATCGGATACTGTGTTTCGAAACAATGTTTATCGAACAATGTCGACTGGGTCGAATAACGAAATATTTTCCTTTAAACACGCCATCATCAACCAGGCAAGCCTGTGAAAATTTAATCAGATAAAGAGGTCAGGTTTTTAGTGAAAACAATATTGTTTTCTTTCTGTTGCGTGAGTTACTTCGTGCGCGTCTATATACTTGCGTTTGTTGCAATTGTACGCAGCTCCTAAAGGGACATTAAAAGTTCGACAGTTCTTCAGATGGAAATATCTCTATGTTAGTATGGTGATCAGTGCCGGTATAAATTTCAGTGAATTTTCCAGATCAAAACTATACAATTTTCCCCCTTTTTTCTTTGTTACAGTTACCAATCCAATATTTTACATTTAAGATCAACGGAAGACGCAAAATACACAACAAATCATATGATATTCAACCAGCGACGTAGCCAGCATCTTTTTTTGTTAAGTGGAGGGGGGAGGGGTGGGGGGGGGGGGGGCAAAAGTATTTGTAGAGAGGACAATTTCAGTTGAGGTCAAGTCTAAAATTGCCTGATTACAGCAAATTTCACATTGTCCCGAGATTGACGGGGTGGGGTGGGGAGGGGGGCGGCAGCTGCTCCGTTTGCTCCCCAGGCTATGCCACTGTAGTCAACATAAAATCACAAAATACGAAAAACAACATGTAATTTAAGCAAAATGTGCCCAAACTTAGTTTTTTTCATTGTATGTACCGATGGTTAACAGCAATGGGGTTGAAAACATCATTATTTGACAAAGCCCACGTTGTTGGGATTTTACTTCCAAACAAAACATGTAAATAATTATCAAATAAACTAGAAAGCACTCGATACGCTGCATACCTCTGCTACATTGCGCAGTACAGGATGCTAAATCACGGGCTTGGCTTGCGCTGATGTGCAAAATGCTCAACAATGGCCTTCTCTCATTGTTTTGTTATTGTCCATTTTCTCTTTAAAAACATTGGTGGGTCGACCCCAACAAAACCTGTAAGTAGGCCTACAGTTCCTACCTAAAAAAAAAGAAAAAAAAAACCCCAAAACACAAACCAGACAATTAAACATCCAAACAAACTCGGACAGAGGTAGTAATGCTGTCTTTAAGGATGTTTGAGGCCTTGTTTTTCTTCTTGGTAACTTGCAACTTCCAAACCTTCCTTGTCACATAGGCCCACAGCTCAATTTATCATTGGTTTTTAAAAAACAACGTTCATTCCAAGCTTCTAGTTTTCAATAGTCTACTAGAAACCTGTGAAGTAAAAAACAAACAAAAACAAATCAAAAATACTCAACTCATTGACACACAGTAGCCAATAGATAAATTTTAAACACAAACACATCATGTATTATTCTCTCTTTTGAGACAGACGTGTTTTTATTCGTCTCCAAGGCATAAAGAATCATTAGCAATCAATTTTAGTAAATATTTTTTACAAAATATAAATATTGGATTGTGGATATTGTCCGTAGTGAACTTGATATGTAAAACGCTACTTAAAGACAAAGTAAATAATTAATTATTCCCCAAAAAGGTCAAATTGTTTAGATTCAATCTGAAAGCTGTTTTACTACCGGTTCCAAGCCTCTAGATGTTATATTTGTCTGAAATACTCTCTAGGTTGAGGAAATGGGCATGGATACTTAATTTGATTACTGCAATCACTAAGCTCAACATAAGCATGCCCAAATTCCCTGACAAAAATCAAGAAAGAAAAGTTTGTTGATGTTTTCAATAATTTTGTTTTTCTTTTTTTGTTATGCAATTCACCCATCACAAGGCCCAAAGGCCACTTGAGGTGTGGGCTACAGAAGAGATAGAAACCTGCCCGAATGCGCAGAAACAAGACATGGCGAGATATAAACGCAAGTCTCTTCACATCACAGCTAAGAGCAGGGAGGGGTAAATGAATCCATTGTGAGACAAACATAACTGCCTCTTCCCCTATTTGAAGCAATTATAGTTAAGTGTCGTGCTCAAGGACACAAGTGTCATGACCGGGATTCAAACCCACATCCTGATGACTTATGACCGCTGAATTTAATGACATTTTTATTGCTTGGTTGTACAGTTTGTTCACTCAAATCTAGAGGAAGGAAAGTAATTTACTCTACCGAGAAAAAACAAATCTTTACGTGACTTACACTTCCCTTTGAATGATCAACAACACTTAATCGATAACAATCACACAGGCCTACATGGTAAATTCATACCCTCAAAACCAAATTCAGAAAAACAGGATTTAAAAACATCACCTGAAGAAGACCTTAGCAAGGAAACTGATGCAAACGCAGATTTGAATTTAGAAAAAGTAAGTCCAAAGCACCAGAAGTTCAAGAAGGCCCTCAACAGTAAACAAGACAACATTTCCAGGGACGTTTGAGCAAGAGGCCAGGAATCGATTACAAATAGAATGGGCTAAACCTTCTCTGCAAGTTTAAGACCTGGATGAATTAAAGTTGCATTCTCAAATACGACACACAAAACAAGAATAAATAAACAAGTAGTTATTGCATGCTGATTACCAACTTACAGACCTCTGTAAAAACGAACGAAAAGCGAGCTCTTTCTTGTCTTTACGAATGTGAATACTCTACTTTTCATCCACGATTCCTTTTCAGAAAGAATCAGCTTTGTTTGTAATGGTTATCATTAAGTATCCTTTTTTTTGGGGTACAAAACGGACTTCATCGACCCCCCCCCCCCCCCATTACTGTAAAAGTCTATGCAAATTTGGGAGATATCAAGAAATAAATCACAAGGGAAACTGACTGGATACATGATTATTAAATTTTGGGTCGAACTAAGCAAAATTGACGAGAGCCTGGGGAATGGCTTCTGACCGGCACCCCTGAACAAAACAAAACAGGGAGACCACCATCATTAGGGCTGGACAGCTCAGTTGATAGAGCGCGGGTTCAAATGCTGTTCGTATACCATGCCCGATATGTGGCAGAGGGAGCACCCCCTACCCAATTGTTCCCATTCTCTAACACACTCTTCCCCTCTTGTACAGAAGCACCCCTCCCCTAAAATCCTCAAAAGAATTCCAGAGATTTCCAGAACACAATGAAGACACAATAGAAGGGGAGAGGGTAACACCCTGCCACATATCAAACACCAAATGGCTGTTCGAGTCAATTTTCTTTGTTCAACCAAAAAATAAAATGTTTGGAGTGTATTTTATTGTTGTATGGTTTCAAACGATACAATTAGCCAAGCAGGATTTAGTGCAACTTCGTAAAACAAGATAATGAAAGTGATAAAAATAGGGGTGTGTCCAAGTTAGAGGCTACGGCTAGGGCTATTGCTTCAATGAGTGTTTGTGTGCTGATCTAGCCAGAGCCGCCGATCGGCATCTCAAAAATATTAGACCCGATAGAAGAGCCATGAAGCAAATGGTGCTTAGCAAATTTTTCTGCTGCACAAAATTTCATATGGAACCAGTCACAAGCTGTATACATTACATTGTAATTTAGCTGGTAACCTGTTTCTGCTGAGCAAGATTCTTCTGTGCTATGCATTTTTCATGCACATTATGAAATAGGGCCAGGTCTGTATAGAACTTGATTTTGGTTAAGTTATCATATCTTGATGAATCGTAACTGAAGCCAACAAAAAGGACTGCAAAGACAGAAAAACAGTTTCTAAAACATGAAAAAAGTACACATGAACCAGTTAACGCAAGGGTTCTGAACTCTCTAAGTGCCACCTGACGGGATTAATTTCTCGCAACGGCTGCAATAATTTTTCTTTGAGAATACCACTGGCACAAAGAAACGCTGACTAATCAAAGCCATGAGAACAAAGATTGGCATTGAAGCACCGGGATTTTTAGTGTCTCTTTCAGGAAAGTATCAGATTCATTCAGCATGAGTTGCAAAACCTTGGCCATGAGACACGGCCGATAATTGGTCCCCTGGCCGGAATCAAGGCTGGACTCTCGGTCCACTCAGACTTACCTCCACTGAGCCGAAATACAACGATAAATGATAAACAATGGTGGATGCCTCTTGATGTCCGTAATCCTCTTCTTACAACAAAAGGACAAACATCTGGAATCGGGAATTACACAATAACCCCCCCGCCCAAAGGGGGAACTTGAGCATGAATTTCAGTACCATCTGTCCTCTTTGTGTGGGTGAAATGAAGCATTGCGCTACGCACGCTCCGGAATGGAATGTCCAGGCGACCTTCATTCCGGTCTTCCGAATGCACACCAAAATACAAAGTTCATGTCGTCCAATTTCTGACAGGGAAAATATTGGCGCATATACACGTCATCCGGTGTTAACTGGTCAAAGAAATGTTTTGATAAATTCAGAAATAATCACAACTCCAATGATTCCATCTGTTAATGTTTAAAAAGTGTGGCACACCATTGTTCTTTGCAAGATCACATTCATTCAAATCCTCTTAGTTTTCAATACACACATCATACAACCAACATGTAAAAATGTCACCAAATTTAGTGATCATATTCTGGAGAATTGAGCGAGTAGCAGTTTCATAATAAGTTCTGAGCGCCTCATCCTGCAAAAGGTACTTCTGAAGGTGATAATACTCATGATGATTGGTACATTTATCCAGTTTATCAAAAGTAAACTTTCAGATCCAAAATAGTTCAGATTTTGTTTCTCTGATCCTTTCCAATCATGTACCAAATATTTGAGAAAAGTGAAGACTGTGCAAAAGTAAATGTAACTAGGGCTTGTCAAACTGTCAAGTTGTATATATTATTTGCAACCATGCAGTTGCTTGGAACCATTTATAAGAATAATACTGTACAGACCATGTAATCTGTGACATCAGCAAGGAGCCACAGAGCCTGGACTTCCTGCAGGCATGATTTGTACACAGCCCAATGGAGGGAAAACTCAGAATCTATTTTACAGAAGGTGCCCGACTGTGATCATCTTTTGATATGAATAAAGGGGCAAACATCTCAAACCTTTGCAGCTATTACTAGTACAGTTCTTGATTTGATGTAGTCAATTATGATACAAAATGCCAATTTTCTCATATGACCTGAGTAGTGTCTTGCCTGCCAGGAAGTGCCAAGGAATGTACAAGATCACTCTTTGTGTAACCGAGGTATGGTCTACATTTTGTGTTAACATGAGTAATTATGATGTGCCCGTAATATTTTCTGCTCAGTTGAACCGTCGAATCAACCCTAATCCTTTGATTGTAAAATGGTTTCATATTGCAAATCAGACAATGGGACGTCAGTCAGAAGGCTGCGTCAGTCTGCTTCATCATGACCTTAATAAATCCTCCAGATTTACAAAATACTGATTACTCAATACATTTGACACTTTCCTTAACCACCTACTGCCGGGGCACTTCACATTTTTCTGTGACATCTTCACGGTATTAATTTCTCGGAATTGCCGGAATAATTTTTCTTCGAGCATACCACCGGCACAAAGAAACCCTGACTAAACAAAGCCAAGAGAACAAAGTTCCTCATTGAAGCACCGGGATTTGTTGTTTTCTCTTTCCACAAAATATCAGATTCATTCAGCATGAATCACAAAACCACAGATAGTTGGTCCCATGGCAGGAACCATGGCTGGACTCTCGGTCCACTCTGACTTACCTCCACTGAGCCGAAATACAATGATAAACAATGATGGAAGCCTCTGAATGCCTCATAATTCTCTTCTTATAACAAAAGGACAAAGGGCCGGAATCGGGGATTACACAATAACCCCCACATCAAGGGAGAATTTCAGCATAATTTCCAGTACCATCTGTCCTATTTGTTAGAGTGAAACAAAGCTTTGCACGGTTGAGTTCATGCACGGAGCACGCTCTGGGATGGAATGTCCAGTCAACCTTCATTCCGGTCTTCTGAATTCACACAAAAATACAAAGTTGATGTCATCTAAATGTCTGGTTTGTATACACGTCATCTGGCGTTACCTGGTTAGAGTGACGAAGCTCGCAAAACTGATCCTGCCGGATGTTGTGGTCGAGTTGTCTCCCTTTTACGCATTGAAGCCAAATATCTCTCTATCTTTTGGAATTTTTCCTGTTCCGTCCAAAACGTCAGTAACTATTTTCCGTACTGCAGCCTGATGATTCACCAGATTCAAACACCTCCGTTACACTCTACATTACTCCACGATTCCCTCCTACTCATTGATGCTCATAAGATCTCTAGCATCTTCTTGAGTTCTATCATTGTTTGCCAGTCACTTTTTTCAAGGTCTTCACGGAAATATTTCTTGACAGCGTCGATGGACTCCCGGGATATCTGCAAATGATAACAAACACAGCAAAACATTTTTTTCTTATTAACACTTAACAATTAACAATGTACTATGTTACGCCAAAAAACAAAAAACTAAATAATGTTACATTTATAAAATATTTTGGAACTGTCAATCAGTACAAGGGAAAACACCCAGGTACAATTGTAATTAGTCATTCCGACCGACTGCATCACTCGATCTTTTGACTTCTAGCTCGTCTAGTCGCTCTTAACTGTTTCAGACGTTGAAGTTTTCATGTACTTATTTCAATAATTTGTTTCGGTGCGACTCTGGAGAGCCAGTCTGAAACGGGTATTGGCTAGCTTAGCTAGATAACCGTGGCTCAAACATGTTTCTGGCCAGGGTCGCCAAAACATGCCCCCCCCCCCCCCCGGAAGATGGAATCTTTTTCTACTTACTCTGCTGATGAGGACGTCTTCACTGTCAAAGTGTCTGCCATACATCTTAGGTGCATCCCCGCCAGTATTCTCAATCTTAACACAAACCTCCTGGCCTTTTCGAGCAGTTTCTACATTCTTGTGGTTAACCTCTATACTTGATACTACACCTAGTACAATACACTGTGCAACGAAGGGAATATAAAGAGGTAAGTCCCAAAATAGTGAATTTTAAAATCTCTCAGTGACCTATCACACAGTACAGAAAACTAAGGTGTATGTACCGTAATTTTCGGACTATAAGCCGCGGCTTGCTGGTTGTTTTTCGCCCACAAAAAGTTTCACGCGGCTTATGGGCCAACGTGTCAGTAATGTAAGCCGAAAATTACTGCACTCGCACAAAAAAATTCAAGACGACAATGAAAATGGCAATATGACAAAAAAACTAACCAGAAAACATAAGCCTTTAGTTCAGCTATGACAAATGTTGATATCCAATTCCAATCGAAACACGTTAAGCCGACTAAGCTAGCGCTGCTGAAAACACATCGGCGTTCAATCAGATAAATTGGTATCCGCACGCCGACCTGTGCATTGCATGTAAACAGGAAGTCACAAAATGTCGGATGTTATCGACCGTTTTGCATTCATTGACGGACTTTATCGGTCTTTGCCGCAATCTTTGCCGTAAGCTGCCACTTGAGGGCGCTATAAAAATGTAGCGCGCCTTTTGCCGGTAGCGGAGGAAACTTCTGGCGATCGGAAGACCGCAACGTAAGGTATGCACGCTGGCTGGGCTTGTAAATTGCTTGTAAATGGCAATACAGATAAGCTCAAAAGTATTTAATGGAAAATACAGATCTGGATTTGGCCACTGTTTCTGTGTTGACTACAGTAAATGTGGTCACGCTTTTGTTCACCTGAAATTAAACCGTGCTCAATGGCCTTTATTTTTCGGTCTTTTTCTGAAAAAATACTGTGGCTTATGGGGTATAGCGGCTTATGTGCCGACAACTGAATCTTGCTTTGTAAATTCTTCGGCGCAGCGGCTAATGGGCCGAGCGGCTTTTGGGCCGAAAATTACGGTATATATATCGCCAATCAATAATCCCTTTTTTCAAAACCTGTCATCAGCCAATCACATTGCTTCATTGCGACATTAATGGCATGTCACGACCGCATGTTTAAGCGCACTGGACTCAAGCTCTTGTGTTCTGATCAGCAGAGTGTCTGCACATAGAGGCTCCTGCATTACGCACTTATATAAATATCTTGTATTATTATTATTATTATTATCATTATTACTTTATTCACCTATTTAGCTCATTGGATTGCTATGTCATGAAAAACAAAACAAAACAAAACACCAAGAATGTTGGCAGCCAATCAACTGTCTCTCTGATCTCCAACTAGCCAATCAGATTAGTGATTAGTTGTGACAATGTGAAAGCAACTCATGAGAGTCACCCAAAGTGTTTGACCCTACCACACAGGTACCAGTGTTGTAGTCCAGACACGATAGTCCATTGTAAACAATGATTTTTCGATAACAGTCATCATTACCGTCAGGCCCGCGACAACAGGGGGTGTTGTGGGTGCTGAAGCACCCCCAACTTTTTGTTGCAGCACCCCCAACTTTTTGCTGCAGCACCCCCAACTTTATGAATGGGGGTGCTGGAATATAGTACAGCACACCCCACCCCAACACGTTTTAAACAAATAAATGCACATTGTATCATAAAAAACACTTCTAACACGTACTTCATCAAGAAGAAAATATAACAATTAAAAATAATAATAATAATAACATGAAGAATTCCCACTAATTCAGAGCCGCGCTCTCCATGTCTAAATTTTGTGACACTGGCAAAAGCTGCTGTGCATGCAACCCAGCACACAGCACCACCTGCCAAAAGTGTGTTCTCGCTGGCCTGATTGCCATGAAGACAGTCAACAGACTAAAAGCCTTGATGGATATGCCTGAAGCTCTTGCCACAGCCACACAGACATTCAATACACTTTCATAATGCTGCCATCATCTTTGTCATAATCCCTATGTACAGTAGCACTTAATAAACACTGATTCTGATAATACTCATTGGGGCCAGACTTTTCTGACCTTCCAGTCTCGTTTTGGTCACATTGAATTGTAAGGCCCGTTTCAAATGTTGCGCTCTTGCCGTGTCAAATTCAAATCATGCGAGTTCGACATTGGTGTGGCAGGGGGGCTTCAAACGTCATGCTTCTTCTGAACTTTGTCAGTAGCACGGCAGGGCCTGTCGAGCCATGGTTGAGCTAAACCTCTGCCGCGCTGAATTCCAGAAGTGGTTTCAAACGTTGTGCTCCTGCTGTGTCGAATCGAGAAAAAAAAAATTGGAATGTTTGAATTCGACACGGCAAGAGCGCGACATTTGAAACGGGCCTCAGGTAGGGGGAAAAAAACAAGAAATCCCTACTGGGTTCAAAAACCTACCTCCTTGGATGGAACACAGATGGGCGTCCCAACCTTGACGATCCCCGCTTCCACCATGACCCCCGCGACGATGGGATTCCGAGCATTGAAAACAAACTGCGGCATGACCCTGAGCTTGCACGGGAAGATGGCAATGTTCTTATGCTCCTCCCTCTGCTTCTGCTTCATCTCTTCCCTGTAACCCATGAACTTATCAAAGAGATGGTAGATGATGTCGGCCTGGAAGATCTTAATGCCCTCCCTGTCGGCCATGTCTTGGGCGTCCCGCTCCACTTTGACATCAAACGCCAGGATAACGGCATATCTGTATAGATAGTAAAAATAATAATAACGCTGAGTCAGTACAAAAACACCGTTACTCCCAAAACAGCATTTATGCTACTTGTATGTTTAAAACTGCACAATTATTGTATCTCACTAAAACTATTCTTGTATAGACAAAAGATCTATGCAACTGAAAAACATTGGTGCCTTTCTTGTGCATGATACAACATTATTACAAAATTGAGACAAAGGATTTTTGCACTGATGGGCAATAATAAGGGAATAAAAGAGTGGCAACAAGGTCTTAAAGGTCCGTTTTAAACCGGAAGGGTCGTGGCCGTGCGATAAAGGACTGAGCCGAGGGTGAGGTCCTTCATCACATGGCCACGACCCTGTAAGGTTTGAAAAGGCCGTTTAGGACAGAGTCAAGACTTTTATTCCCATACTTTTGTTAAAAAGTGTGATGATGTCTGTTGATGCTCAACGGTTGTGAAAACAAGCTTGTGCTAATACAACCAGTACCATTATGTATTGATTGCGTTACGTGTTACTTGGTGCCCGCGTAAGCTAGCGCACTGACACGCGTATGGCTATGAGTGCAGAACGTGCATTCACAGCTCAAGCTATGTCTTTATCAGCCGTGTGAAACTGGTCTTAAATGGTCATGTGACAACCTTCAACCAATAGGACTACCTCAACTTTACTAGACTGTCTGGGGGTATTTATGAATATTACTTAAATAACACCAGTTAATTCAATGGCAAAGCCAGTGGCGTAATTTCTTAGTCGGGCACCATTGACTGTGGTCAGTAACAACCCATTTGTGAGTTAGATTTTGAATGTCTGGTACTTTGACTTAATAGACTGATTGCGCGACCAATGTTTACATGTCATCAGATGACCTGTAGTGGGTACTACGTCATCTCAGCTGATGGCAAACTATTAAGTATTCTGCTGCAAAAGAGGTCTATTTTGAGTTATGCACTACTCATCTGTTATTTTGTTTGTAATTTAAATCACTGTAAGAAATTTAAGAAAAAGTAAAGAACAGTGGAAAAGTGAGCATTTATACCTAGCCTTGTTGGAAAGCCTTTTTTATGATTTCAGCTTCAAAACTGTGAAATTCTTGTGTTGAAAAGTGATTGATCGCGGTCGTCTGGCCCAAACGTTCCATCGTGCAACGAGTACTACCAGAAAATATACGTTCCTTGTAAAATTTCCGAAACTTGCTGGAACTGTCTTTACTGGCTTTTATTCAGCCACTCGAAGGTCTCTGATACAAACTCTAGAATATTTTTCACAGATTTCAAGAAAGAAAAGCCTCAATCGAATAAATGCAACAATCACCACAGTACCGTACCGCACTTTCCTATGAAGGACGTTGTTTGTTTACATTTAATACCCCCTACAGGTCATGTGATGTGGGTCGCGCAATCGGTGCAATTGGTCACAAGTAAACTCTTAAATTAGATTCCCAGACTGAAGACAGTTTTACTATGTCACAAGGTTCGGGCAAGCTTTTGAACGGCAACCTACAGATGGGCAAAGCCTGGTACCCTTTGCGCAATACACATTCATTCAGAATTATTTATGGGAGTTTGCCATCTGTTGCATAGCTGTGCAAAAGCTTGCCACAAACCATGTGACAAAGTCTCTCTAGTCTCAGGAATTCAAACTTAAGCGGTTACTTGTAATTATGGAAGTCAATGTACCAGACATTGTTCAAATGGTTTATTAGATGGGTGAACTTTCCATGTATTGTAACGATCAGTGGTTTGACTGGGATATGATAGGGCTCCTTATGTCAGGCCTGTGTCTCTCGGATGGGACTTAAAAAACTGTAGATCTTATGCAAGGTGTATTGCATGTAAAATTTAAGGTTGGTAGGGTTGGCGTAGTGGTATCTTTCCTCGCCTTCCACCTCTAGGACCTTGGTTTAAATCCCATCGGGGGCACTTTGTGGATTGGGTTTTTCAGTCCCTACCTGACTGTTTTCCCCTGGAATAAGTCTCTTGTGTTTTCCTCCATTATCTAAAACAGAAACTTCTTTTCTTGCCTTCTCTCCATGGGGTTCTTGGCTAGTATAGTGATTAAGTTCGCTTCTCTGAGAATCCTTGGCTTCACAACCAAGTGATATAAATGGTAGACTACGCAATGTGTCATCCTGGCGCATATTTAGAGTAAAGTTTACATGTGATACACATATGAACATATTTCATATGGAATTGGGGCTATAAGTGTCAAATCCATGAAAAGACCCTTTGGGCCAAATGCATATGAACGTCCACTTAGAATACTGTGTAAACTGATGAGTGACCAGTGTAACTTGATTGGTCAGCGCCATTTTCTCAATGGTAAAAAAATGCTCCTTGTCGGGCCATGTCGCATGGGTTTGTACGCCCTCTAGTTTTTTTTTACATAACTCTTATGAATCAAAGCTAAAAGCAATACTTACTGGCTGTCTCGTTCCAGCATAACAGACGCTTTCATGACATCCTTTTTGTGAACAGGGCCAATAGAGATGCCTGCATACTGAGGAGTATAAAAGCCAAAGTATAAGATCATTACTAAAATATGAGGACATTTATTTTTTGTAACTACTTTTCGAGTTGTCCATTATTCCAAGTGATATAAATTTTGCATAGGCCGAGTTCGCCCGAACTCTGTCTAGTCGACAACGATTGGACTATGCTAGTCGACTTTTCGGAACCAGCCTACTGGGCCTGGTCGCATCGCTGGTTATCAGTAACCATTTCGATAGCACAGTGCAGAGGGGACCAGTTATCAGAAAAAGGATAATGTTAATTTTGCCGTTTTCTCATGGTCGCATTGACGTGACATGACTAGAGTTGTTCTCACTTCAACTTCAGTGCGCATGCGCTACGTACGTCACTAACCAACCACAAGTTAACCATTGGTCCTTGATCGGACTTGGCCATAGCTTTGCATCATGTGATGTCATGAGAAACACGTCAAGTGTCATGGCCGAGTGGTCTAATACACAGAGTTCAAGCTCTAAGCCCAATTTCATAGAGCTGCTTATGCACAAGACGTAGCTAAGCATAACAAAATTGTGCTTACCAGAATACAGTTACCAGCCAAAACACTACGTCACATGTACCATCTGTAACGGGTATCCTGCTTATTTTTGCTTAGCAGAAAATTGTTAAGCAAAATTTGCTGCTGAAAATAGCTCTATGGTGTTGTCAGAGTGTGGTTTCCGGTCGTGGCACTTGTGTCCTTAAGCAAGACACTTGACCATCATTGCTTCATCCTTCGGAAGGGATGTAAAGCCGAAGGTACAGTGTGTTGTGTAATCACATGAAAGTACCCAGCACATGTACCCTTATCCTTTAAAGAAAAGGAGCCTGCCCCAGTGATTCATGTGTGCTGCAGATTGCGCCGCAGCACCTTGTGAGTTTTTACGAGGTGCTATATTAATGGGTCTCCTAATTCAAAAAAGCTCTGAATACCTATTGTAAAATAACGAGCGCTTTGAGATTCCAGTCGCAGGTTCAAGTCCCACTCCAGTCATTTTTCTTTGTTCACCCATAAATTGATTTTATATGTACTAAGTCAGTTTTCCCTTGTATGTCATACTTGATATTATTACTATTATTATTTACAACTGGATTATAACCACTTTTCTGCTAAGTATTTCTTTTTCCTTGCTCAGCAAAGTTGGTGCTAAGCATCTTTGTGAGATTAAGCAGCAGTAGTAATAGGTGAGTCCATATTGATTGCTTCGACAATGGCTACGGCTGAAATGCTGAAAAGTCCTGTTCTTTACCATGGTCCTTGCAGCCATTAGCCATAGCCATAGCTGAAGCCACTTGATTCGGACGCAGCAATACTTACGGGAATCTTGGACGTCTTGAGGAATTCCAGCAATGCTTCAAGAGATCCTAGAGTGGAAGCCTGTACGTAGACCCCAAGGTCTGCCAGCTTGATTGATTTAAGTGCATCTTTAAGTAGTTGTGATACCTCTTCCTATAAAGACATCATCATTCTATCTGATTAATCCTCTCAATCTTTGACCATTCAATATCATACCCATTATTCACCCCAACGACCACACTGCTCATCTTTACAAGGACCCGTCAAAATGTCTGTTGCCAGAATAAATATTGTTATTATTATTATATCTTTCTGGTAATAAAACCAAGGGACCCCCAAAAGTGACTTGCACTGTGACCCAGAGGCCTGAAGATACCTGGGTAGAGAAGATGCTCAAGAAATGTCCGTTTTAGATGTGGGAGGAAAACCCCAAATAGGGAAAACCCACGCAATCAGGTAGGGACTGAAAACCCAATCCACATGCAAGGCTCCAGTCCGGGATTCGAACCGGGGTCACAGAGGTGAAAGGCAGGGAAAGAAACCATTGAGCTAACCCAAAATTAAGACATATGGAGAAAAAGCACTTTCTGTTGTGTTTTGAGACTCCCTCCATGCAGCACTCAGAACTTCTACCTGTTCAAACTTGCATACCAATTGCTTTTATAAAACGTACACACAGATCCTTGTCATTTGATTGGTGGAACATGGGTCACGTGTCATCCTTTATTTTGCCATGAATTTACTGCCGCGACATTGGACCGTATATGGATCATTTGTAGGACGGCAAGTATCGACTTTCGGTGCTTAATTCTCAGCATCGTTCCCAAGACAATCGTTCCTGCCTGTTCATCCAACTGATGCAAGGTCGTGTCATGGGGGACATTGTTGGTGTCTACATGGAGTCGTCCAAGTTGTTTAGAAGTTTTTAAAAAGAATTTTCAGAGTGTGGGTTGGATGAGGAACCATGTCTATTTTGTATTTACTTTGAAAAAAAAGAAAAAAAAGATAATAAATCACAAGGATATAAGTGTGAGTTGTATAAAACAAATATTGAGTGCATTTCGTTCGTGCACTGTAAAAAAGTATAATCACTCCGTGAAATCTGGCTTTTAAATTTCCCTCAGCTTTGTCTCGTGAAATGGAATGTCCTCCTCTCCTATGTCACTCCACACCAAATTGCTTGGACTTGGATAAGATTAAAATGCCTGACCCTGTGATAAGCCATTGTTATTTGGGCCAACCGGCACCAATCCTTCTGAATCCTTCATTTTGGCAATTGGATATAGAAGAATTTGGGTCTGTAAGGGTTAATGGACCACTGAAGTTCTCCCAGATCGCTTGTATGGTGTGTTTGACAACAAGATGCTGGGAATAAAGTTAGTCTTCCGAAGACCATGATAGAGTTATCCCTGTTACTACAGTTATTGTGAATGCAGAAAGATTGATCAGTCACTCACCTTTAGAATGTCGACTTCATCAGATTGTTTAGCTACAAGTAACGGCATTCCCGCAAGAACTTTCTCTAGATCCTTAGCGAGAACCTTGACTCCCTGAGCACCGGTGATCTCTTTAAACTTCTCATATTGATTCTGAGGTCAAAATATAAGGAAACATTGATTGGTTAAAAGCTCTGGTGTTTCTGATCAGGGTTTGGGTTCGAGTCCCGGTCATGACACTTGTGTCCTTAAGCAAGACACTTAGCCATTATTGTTTCGTTCTTCGGATGGGACGTAAAGCTGTAGGTCCCGTGTGTTGTTTGGGTTCGAGTCTCGGTCATGACACTTGTGTCCTTAAGCAAGACACTTAGCCATTATTGTTTCGTTCTTCGGATGGGACGTAAAGCTGTAGGTCCCGTGTGTTGTGTGATGCACATAAAAGAACCCAGTTACACTTATCGCTAAGAGTAGGGGTTTGCCCCGGTGTTTCTGGCAGTGGCTGCTGAATGCGCTGCAGCACCTTGTTAACCATTACAATGTGCTACATAAACGTGTCTCATAATAAAATAAAGAAAATAAAAAAAATAAAAAAAACCTTTCAAAAACCTGTCTTTTAAAAAAATACATAAGCGACTTGCGGACCTGATTGGTAGATACATGCACTACATAAGACTCCGGTATTGTTGTTATTTAAAGTATAACCTGACCTCCAATAATCCTACAGTAACATCAAATTGTCTTCATTGAGTTGGCTGTCCAGCAGTACATACATGTCTTTCTGCTGGGCATACTTAGTACAACAAAAACCTGTATGCTACTAGTACTACACAAACACCTTTGGTGGGGGCAATATGCCACTACACACAGCACTCACTACATCAGAGATCTAATAGACCTTATGCACATGACGTCATTGGAGTAGGGCGCCCTCGGTTAGAGGTCAAAAGAAGGCTGCTCATTGGCCCATCCTGTGCGCTGCGCGTACATAAATCTGCGTTTCCCATTGTTGCATCATCGTTTTACCTCTAAGATGGCGGCGTGATGACGTCAATGCATAAGGTCTATTCACACAATGATTACATCCATATAATGCACCCTGGTTAAAAAAACAATGGCGTCACAAACTTTGTCATTTGTCAAACTAGTAGAAAAGCCAGATTTCAAGCCAATTGGAGACTATTGGACGGTCCTTTTTCACAGTTCTCACCAGTAGTACGCGTGCTCAGAACTACGCGTGCGATAGATACTGAGTATGTGCGCACATGCTCAGAACTGTAAAAAAGGACCGTTGTGTCTGCTGCCGCCAGCGTCTCAAAAGTCCCCCATTTGATAGAATTAAACCTGTATGAGAGGCTTCAGTCAAGAGGTAGGGTTCCATCTCTCAACTAATAATCTGTGGAATTCTTTTTTCAGTTTTGTTGGCTTTTGTAGCCTTAATTGAGGCCAAAATTTTGTTCTCTTGGATTTGCGAAGTCATGGTTTCCATGGAAGTCATGGCGCCAGCTTTACTCACAACAAATGATTCCGGCAAATTCCGAGAAAATAATCCTGTCAGGCTGGACAGAAAAAAGTGGAGGATTCCCGGCGGCAACTGGTTAAGATGCGTTTTTCCATCCGTATGATGAATTTAACTATCCTAAAGTGACTTGTAAGTGTAAAGAAACGATCCAGTTGTCCGACAAAATAAAATTTATTTGTCACGTCCTTCTGTCCAAAGATTCACATACCTTCACTCTGAGTTCTTTTAAGGGTTGTGGCATTAGTAAGCCTCTTACTGGTGTTATTATCGGACCTTCCTGACCAGCTAAGATAATGGTATCTCCTTCTCTCAATCGACCATTGACCAGTATTACGTCTACCGTCGTTCCAAGACCGGGAAGCGATTTCACCTAAAGTAGGGAAACAAGTGAATCGTTTTAGAGTCAGCAATCTCCAACAAAACCATTCATCACTTTATCTTTGTCAAACGAAGACGCTTGTGTTTTTCTTAAGGGGAAAAAACATCCCGCAACAACACATCACTGTTATACAACACAATTGTAAATTGTTTTAATTCAGAGAAATTTTTAATTTCACACATCAAACTTTCTTTAAAAGCTTTTCCAATGGTAGTGCCCTTTGCAAAATGAGAATGGCCTTGCCCTCTCAAAGATGAAAAAACCAGGCCTGACGGCGGTCCAAGCTCTTGAACCCACCTCCAGCGTAGTACACTGTAACTCCTCTGAGAAAGCTAGCCTCTTAGCCAGTCTGGTCTGACTGTATTCAATGAGTAGAGCTATCAGGTTACCCATGCCATCACCAGAGTGGGCAGACGTCGGCACCAAGGAAACGTAGGACTTAGGGTCGGGGTTCTCAAAATATAGCGCAGCATTCAAACCCTGATAAAGTACAATTTCAGATTAGAGGTAATTAGTGGTAAATCTGCATAGAAATGTTTTAAAGTTGAACAGTGTTTTAAAAACATTTTATTTTTTTACAAACTGCTATTTAAGCCCCAGCTCAGCACTGGTAAGAAGAAAAACATAAATGTCCACAGATTTACATATAACTTACATGGTATAAAGACAATGACGGTAGAAAACTTTCCTTGAAATGTTTCTGCCCGAAGTGTTATCGTTTTTAAATAATAAATGAAATAAGATCCAAAATTAGTTTTCATCTCAGTGAGACGAAAAGGAATGCCTATAGCAATGCATACAAAAATGCTGAATGCATTTTTACCGTTTTTTTCGCAAACGAAACAACGAAATGAGCTGATATTTTCACAGGTTGGTTTCATTACAAACATCTTGACTTTTTGTGCAAAGAATGGAAGGCATTTACAGTCAGTTTACCAATGTTGAGCTGGGGCTTTAATGAACTTGACGGACATATTTTGCAAAACCCTAACAGTGAATGGAGTGTTGTGGCTCAGCGGTCTGGTGCATGAGACTCAAGTTCTTGTGTTATCAGAATGTAGGTTGGGTTCCTGGTAATGGCCCTTGTCTTCTTGATCAAGACTTTCAGAGAAAGCACTATATTAAGATGAAAACCCAAAAGGCTGGTTTATAGTTGGTTGTGTGATGATAATCGCCAGATTCTGTGAACGCTGGACGATGAGCCTTTTTCATTGCAGTCTATGGTCGCTGAGGCGTCGGCGTCAACTATAATCTGAGTCAGGGGTCATTTTAATGCTGTGCAACCATCGCGCGACATGACTATTTATCTTCCAGTACGCGCTAATCCTCCAATCAGATTGCTCAACGGGAGTGTGATAATAAACAATATCATTACTCCCAGTAGACTATATTGCACTCTGCGTATTTTGAGTATCATGCGTCACACTCTGTATACGGACACTGCAAAATGACAGTCTAAAATTTGCACACTGCACGTTTTGCTCTTCATCAAATAACGCTCAAGGTTGTATTATCTTCCAGTTGACTGGAAGATAAATTCGTTATCGCACTTGTTGCACTCGTGGAATACGAGAAAACATAGCGTGTCTGTGTCACATATCCCACTTGGCCTTCGGCCTCGTGGGATATGGGACGCAGAAGCTCTATATTTTCCCGTATTCCACTCGCGCTTGTGTGATAACTTACAAACGCTTTGACTCACAGGGAGGGATATTTTAAGGAGTTTGCGGGCTCTCTACCTGACTAGTGGTGATCAAGGAGTATAAGAACATCTGCAGGAGGGCCATTTTCAAACTTGTTTACCTGTTCAGCAAATGCTGTGACGGTTGCCTTCACCCTCTCGTCAAATTCATCTTTGGTGTGTCGCTTCTGTTTTTTGATAGTGTTGACGATGTCTGTGTGTGGACTGGTCTTCCATTCGTACAAAACATCAATCTTTGCAAGAAAAAAGGGTAACAATTAGAAGTCAAATTAATTAAATATTTAGAATAAAAAATACTTTTCAGAAGACTTTGAAGAGAGCCCCACGAAAAGGAATATTTCCCAACTTTAAGTAGAATCAACAGAACAGAAGTAAAGACTTAGCGTCGCCAAGTTATTAGCAACTTACTGTTGATGGTACATCGTTCTAAATCTCAGTAAATTACAAGCCTTTGGATGTGATTTCAGTTGTGTTTCTGCTCATGCCTTACCCTTCTGCAAACAATTAGGGGGCAGGTGTTTAATATATTTGGTAATTTACCACAAATTGTTATTATTTTGTAGTACTGTTCTCTCCTTTAGTTATACTTTAACATTGATGTGGCCATAACGTTCAAGTGAAATTGCTGTTCCACTGCATTCAAGAAATGAAGCTGGCCTCTCATCAATAGGCAAGCTATGGGGGCCTAGTGTTTATGAAATACTCTACTCTAGCATGAGGATGGTCACATGTTCCAATTTCTGTAAGTAATTAGACATACAAATTTATGATAGATGTTAATTTTTGCATCGGGGATGAAGAATATTATTTGTGTTTTGGCCCATACACAGATGTGTGGTAAGCACCGTATACTCAGTACTTTCCCGAGGTCTGTGAAAAAAAAATCCACAGGCATATTCCTCAGGTGAGATTCGAACCCACGACCCCAAAGTTAATATCTATCATAATGGTTGTTGTACCCGCTGCTAATAAGATTCGAACTGCCTATGGCTGCCGGGCAATCTCGGTAGTCTAGTTGGCAACATATTGGAATCCCACCTGAGGAATATGCCTGTGGGTTTTTTCACAGAACTCGGGGGAAAGTACTGAGTATACAGTGCCTAACACACATCGGTGTATGGGCAAAAACACAAATAGCATACAACTTTGTTGGGACAAAAAATGAGGAAACTGCCTAGAAAACAAAACTTTGCATTGTTTTTTGTTTTCAGTTTTCTCTGGCACTGAACTGAGAAAAAGAAGAAGGAAATCAGCTTATCAGCTTACACATTGCATGCCTGAAGACCTATAGTGTTTATTACCATCATCTGTAAGAGCCAGCATTGCAATTATTTTGGACAAATCACAATAGACCGTTCCGGCTTTGGCAACAAGCCCCGCCCACACACATTAGTTTGTGTATGTTTACGCTGCACATGTGACCGAGTTTGACCGAGGTGTGATCCAATTGGTCAATGGGCAACGTTTGATTGACAGGCCGGAACGGTCTATACAGTGCACCACCATGAGTCACCCTGGAGAAGCCGTATTTTACAGTAACCGGGGAAAATTCTACACCCTTCAAGATGTACATACAAAGTTTGCATATGTCTTACAAAACTGTCTGTTTTATTTGCATGTTTGGGTTCACCTTTGGACAATGAAGCTTAATTAGAACTTTTCTCCGTGGGTGTGTGGGTACCGATGAAAGTTATATGCGGGACTCAGAAACTCATATTTCACTTGCATTATAATGGACCCCTTGCATAGCGCGCAACGATGCTGGTACGCCGAGGTCACGTGAACATTTCTACGCATCAAGAGCAACTGTCTTCCAATGATCTGCCTCCTTGTGCTTCAGTGAGGGCGCTGTTTGAGAGTATGACGTTAAGGGTGCATTATTGCATGTCAATTGCCTGCCTGGAAATCACCCCTTCGAGGCAATCTCTTGGTGGAGTACCATATTGTCCATATTCCTTTATTCATTGACCCTCCTACGATCAGTATGTTTTTTGACAAAATCCAACCATGCTCCAGATTGCCACTACAGTGGCATTGTGAGGCACACACACACACTTACGCACAGATTACAGCTATTGCCCAAGGTGCTTCAATGAGAGTGGTAAACTGGAGAAGTCACCAGCCATGCTCAATTGCAACAAGCCTCTTTGAAATATGGTTTACACAGTACTATGACACTATTTGGTTTGGGTAAATTGGTCTGTATACACCCAATCCAAACGGTGCACTTCTATAGTGTCTGCCACATCTCAAAAAGGCCAATGGAATTTGGGCCACCGTGGGAAGAAATAAGGGTCTCAACTGTGGTCAGAATCTGCAGTGGCAATCTGTGGCACTGATGGATCACACATATACAAGTACAGTGACAGGAAAGTGTGGCTTGGTTCACCTCACCGATGTGTGCATAGCGTATGGGAGATTTTGAGGCACTTTGGAGTATGCATGTATCAGAGGGTAAATAAAAAAAAAGAAAAGTCCCTTACCTTATTGAGTGCTACAATGAACGGTGTTTTACGTGACCTGAGAAGGTTGAGTGATTCGATGGTCTGTGGTTCCAATCCATGCATGATGTCCACCACCAGGATGGCGATGTCGCAGAGCGATGAACCACGAGAACGTAGATTGCTGAAGGATTCGTGGCCTGGCGTGTCGATAATCAACAGTCCGGGAATCTTCAGCTCTTCTTTGGCAAACTGGGAACAGAAAAATGATTGGTGTGTCTTTATTCTGAAAGTATGGTGCTGGTTCCCAATACTCTGGTATACATAACAATGTCATTACATTTTAATAAAAATTACTTTGTTGCATCCGTCCAACAACGTTGCATTAAAAAAAACGTGCATGTTTACGCAAAAATTGTAACTCGCTCAAACTATCCCAGATTAAACCCAAATCCTATGGTGTCAAGATGTAAAAACGGTTTGCAGACAACTTCTTGGTAACAATTTACCATGTATAGCATAACAAAATGCTACACAGAATGTATCAGTTGCTACTCAAAAATCATCATTTGCTACATCCAGTGTGCACAAAACATGTTCAGCCTTTATATTTTGCCAGGCCAAATTGCTGGACGAAGTCATTTCCTGAACTTCTCTCGCGCAAGAAATGACGTTATTACAATATCGAAATACAATATTTTTGTACTAATGGGTTTATGGGTTTTTGTTGGGAACTTGAGAATGAATTGAATAAACCCTTCCAAAGAGTGAAGTTGTTCGATCTCTCTAACTACTTAGTGCCAGGTTCTTGAAATTTTTCCGAACCACCTGATGGGATTAATTTCTCGGAATGGCCGAAATCATTTTTTCTTCGAGAATACCGC
This sequence comes from Marthasterias glacialis, assembly GCA_911728455.2. NCBI lineage: Eukaryota > Metazoa > Echinodermata > Asteroidea > Forcipulatida > Asteriidae > Marthasterias > Marthasterias glacialis. The sequence continues at coordinate 13,246,863 of OU452228.1, read as the reverse complement.
TGGCATAAAGAAACCCTCGTGAAGCAAAGCCAAAAGAACATTGATTCTCATTGAAGCACTGAAATTTGTTGTTTCTCTTTCGAGAAAATATCAGATTCGCATCTCATACCCCCAAATTGACTTTGTTGTGCCATTTTTCATGTTTTTTTTTTTATCTCTGTACATAGATTTTTTTGCAGTTTCAGCATTTTTTTTGAATGTCTTTTTAATATTATAGCTGTTTTATTTGTAAATTATTCAGCTTTTGGCTGCGAGGCATGAAAATAATAAACCATTATGAATAAAATGAATGGAAAAAAACAAAACAAAACGCATGAGGGAGAATTTCAGCATTATTTCCAGTACCATCTGTCCTCTTAGTGTGGGTGAAACGAAGCGTTGCATGGTGAGTACGTGCACTATGCACACTCCTCAATGGAATGTCCGGACGACCTTCCAAATGAACACTAAAATGCAATGATTACGTCATCCGATTTCTGGCAGGGTAATTAATGGCATGTATACACATCATCCGGCATTTTAAGAAACTGTTTAAAGAGTACCGTTTCATCTGTAGATGCAATCATTTTCTGTCTCACCTGTCGGCACATTTTAGTCTGTTCCTTGATAGCTTCAGGGGGGACCATCGTAGCACCAATCTGTTGGGTAATACCTCCAGCTTCTCCATCTTGGACGTGAGTGTGTCGGATCTTTATACATTAATGAAAACGACAAGTTGTAACTCGGCATTAGTTGTAGTAATCTTATATTTCACAATCATTTTATTGGCACTCTGCACTGATGCTAAAAATAGAAGCTCAAAAGTGTGACATCATGCAAGTACCCGGATCTCAGACAATGTGTCAAATTACACCGATGTACACACACGTCGATCGTACATACAATACGAGCTGTATATTATGATCAAGAAAATGGGTGATGTTTGAAGCTTTGCATGGTGTAGGAGGCTAAGAATAAACTATTGCTAGTGAACTCGTGGATACAACCCTGTGTTTAGATCTCTTTTGCGAGGAGTGTTGCCTCTGAAAAGAGCCAGAGTGGTCTCGACATTTCGATCAGTATACTCTAATCGCATTCTCCTGAAGACGATCAGAGTATACTGATCGAAACGTCCAGACCACTCCGGCTCTTTTCAGAGCCAAAACTCCACGCAAAAGAGATTCAAACACATGGTTGTACCCGCAAGTTCACTAGAAATAGTTTATTCTTAAGAATATGGGTGTCTGCATGGTTGAGCCTAAACACTGCTGTTACTGACTTGTGAAAGTGACTCAAGAAATTCCAACAAGCCCCATACAGAGAGAGTTGATTTTTGCCAAAGCCTTTGATCCACACTGTTTTATGTTTACTTGAGTGTACTGTGGTACTGCTGGGGCGCAAGACAGCAGTAGCAGTACCGTACATGCAGTCACACAGATCACTGCATCAGGGCATCAATGCGGTGATCGCTTGAATGAGGTTTGTCTGACATCTGGGTATTTTGAGCAAAAGTGACGTCATTAGTGCAGAGTGCTATTCAGTGTTTCATTCAATAACTTTACCAATATACAGACAGCCAAAGGCACAATGACAATATTTACCAGAAGACCATTCGATAAATGTTGCAAAAAGAAACACAATTTTTTTTCCAAAGGGTCCAATGAAATTTGTTAATTTTTTGGATAATTAATATGGTATAAGTGCTAAACCATGTATACCTTGTCTAGAATCTTCGTTTTTCCTGTGTCCACATGACCAAGAACGACAACTACAGGTGACCTGAGTTTGTCCGTGGACTTTTTAGATTCAGCGTCTTCTCTTCTTTTCTACTTGAGAAAAAAAAAACAAATTTGATACAAAATATGATATTATACAAATATTGAATGCATGGGAGTGCACTGTCGCAGAATGTAATCACAAGGTGAAATCTGGACTTTTCCATTTCAATGAAAAAGCCAGATTTCATTGAGTGATTATATTCTGTGGCAATGCATAAACAAATTGCATTCTATATTTGTTTTATATACCTCACATATAGATCCTTGTCATTTGATTTTTTTCCCCACAAAATAGACACCGAAACTCAGCCATCCCAAACTTTGAAAAAAAAAAAAAAACTACTTTTAAATAACGTGGACGATTCCATGTAGACACCAAACTTGTACGCTGTGACAAGACCTTTTCTTGTTTTGACGAATGGGGGGAACGATTATTTTTAGAACGATGCTGCGAATTGAAAACCAAACTACACAGTCCAAAAATTAATGATGTAGGACGTGCCAAAGTTGCGGCAGTAAATCATATACATACATGGCAAATCTGTCTTATTTCCTGTCTACTTACTGACAATGGTAGTAATGATTTTCATATCTAAAAGAAGGTACCACACTACTTTACCTTCCAGTCTTGCTTTAGGTAACTTTCCCCATTGGCAGCTGTGGCTGTGACTAGGACTTGATTGTCACATGAACATGCGATGGGAGACCCATAGCAACACCCTTAGCAACATCCACAGCCTCAGCCGCTTTTGACTGAGACAGTGAACAAGCTAGCCACTATTTCTTGCACTGACCTGAAGCCGAAGCTTGACTTTCTCTCTGGCTTTCTCTGCCGGCGTTCGTTCATCATCTGACTCGGACTCAGACCCGGATTCGCTTTCTTCCTCAACGTCTTGTTCTTCCTCTTCCTCCTCACTACTGCTCGCCTCTTCATCACTGTCTTCGCCTTCGTCCTCATCCTGGACTTCCACATCTTGTTTCTTGGGTTTGTCAGAGACCGTGGACGTCGGCGGACTCTCCACGGATGGTTTCTCTTCTTTACCTTCATAAAAAAAAAAAATCAATCAATCAAAAGCAGTATTTCCACTTTATAAATTAAACAAGCGTGTCCCTTCTTTCGTATATCAACAGTATAAAAACAAAAAACATGTTGAACTTATTGCATGTGGCCCATCAAAAAAAAAAAAAAGCGGAAAAATCACATACATGAGAATGACAATAGGAGCAGAGCTCCTCTGCACTGAAAGTCTCGATACGTGTTCTAGAAAAATATTCGTGTCTGTTGGAATAGAAACGGACATGTGTGATGAAAATTGCCCCGCAAAAGAAAAAAAACAACATCAAAAAACAAACAAAAACTGACAACGAAAGAAACAAATCTCACATTTATATTGTAAAATAATTCTATTTTTCGTCCAGGTTATCCTACATGTTATCATTTTATTAAAATAAAACCAACAGTTTGTGTAGTTTTTAGTAAACAAGCTCACGTTTCCGAGGAACTGTGCGTAGCCGACCAAGCTATCCAAGGCTTCAGGGCGCAAACTAGCGATGACCCACGCTATACGCGACTTAAGCCTGTGCACCAACAATGCTTACAATCTTGGGGTATTTCTTTTTTACTGTGCATGCGCAGTATGTAGTCTCAGCTATCAAGCCCTTTGGAAGTGTACTCTTATGTCATCGTGTAATGCACTATTAGGTTTAGCTGTTACAAAGGTTGTTGCCTGTATTGTAGCATGCAAGCAAAGTAGCGAGATTATGAAGACCACCAGTCCCATTTATGCAGTTGTAGTTCGTGTTATAAAACTAATTTTTAAAAGACACACATTTTGTGTCCGTCTTTTAAAAAAAAAAGGTGGATATATAAACTGGCCGCATTCAATGAAAAAGCTGATTTCCGCTTTAAATCGGAGATGTCACAGGCATGTTATTAACACAGGTGTTATTAAAACGATTATCTAAGTCTTAGTATTAACAGAAATTCAAACTGCCATTTCAGACCCTTACCCTCCCAAATCCTTCTGTTTATATCCTCTTTGCCAAAATGAAGGATTCAGAAGGACTGAGGATTGTAGGCCCAAATGACAATTGCTTATCAGTGGGTCAGGCATTCCAATCTTCTCTAAGTCCACATAATTTGGTGTGGAGTGACATAGAAGAGGAGGGTATTGGAGGATTGAGGTCACCTGTAGGCAAGAAGGCCTTGGGAGTAAGGGTTAAAGAACATTTCAGGGTCAAATATCAGCGGAGGCCAAAAAGCATTCACAAAGCTTGATATTGGACCCTATGTGTAACAGGCAGTTGAAGTCGATGCCAGTCTGACACTATGCAATTATCACTAACCCTATAAAACATACCCTGGTAGATACAAAGTTTGCTTTGGAGGCATCACTGGTTTCCTGACCAGATATCCAATAACAATTAAGATGTCAAAGTGCCTTACTTGGTTCCTCTTCATCCTCCGTTCCTCCAGCATCCCACGAGTCGGTCACTTCCTCCCAGCTCTCTTGAACCTCCTCTTTCTCTACCTCTGCCTCCACATCAACAGAGGGCGCTGCTGCTGCCGGGGCTCCTTCCTGTACCTCATTTATCTCCTCGGATTTCTCCTCAGATTTCTCCTCGGAGTCTACTCGTTGCAGAACTGCGCCTCCTGCTTTTTGCCCTGAATTCACAAACAAATTTGATCCACACCATGAAAGTAATAACAACATTGCACATTTCTAACCATCTGGTGTCCATGGCCGCCAGGACTGATCGCCCCACAAGATCATCTAGACAATAGAATTTTAATTCTTGGTGCATAGATTAAAATCTGTGCACTAAAATCTGTGCATCATCTGTTGCTGTAAAAATGGTGCTCCTGTAAAGCAACACAATACAGTATCCTAAACTTGTGAAATGAGTATCATAGCATGGTGTCAACCAGAGGGGGTGTCTGTGCATCTTTTGCTGACCAGGGGCCAATTTCACAAAGAGTAAATATTGATCTTGTGTGCAAATCAATCGCAATTGCTCAGCAAAGTGTGATGTCACAATGCAAATTACTATGGTAACACTGATAACTCATCTTAAGATGAATCTTGGTGCTTTGTGAAATCGACCCCAGGTTTTGAATTTGCACACCTTCCTCTACCACCAATAGGCCGATCCATTGAGCCCTACCCCCATACGTGTTGACCAATCACAGCCTTGGGTGCGCCACCTAAAGTCTGACAAAAGTCCGGCACGATAAAAATCATACTGGAAAATGTAAACATTGGAAAATGTACTTATAGCATGCACGTTCACGTCGTGCAGTGTGGCATTGAAGAGACGCACATTGTGCTGCCCACGTGTACGGTGGTGATTGCGCCAATGCTGTGATTGGTCAATAAGTTTAGGGGCGGGGCTTAATGGATCGGTCTATTACACTTAATGAAGTTTTGGAAATGAGACATTTGGGTGTCCTAAGAGCAAATTTGGGTGGTCGCTCTAAATGTATTTCAAAATAAGCCCCATTTGAGGTAAATTGTTGGTGGTGCTCTTTGCAAAGCTTAAATACAAGACAAATTGTTCCCATAAAAGTGTACTTTATCAGGTAGAAAAATGGCCACGCCTCTTCAATAACAAAGATGAAATCCTGATTATCTTTTTCGGTAAAGGGAACTTTACATAAAGGATCCTGTTTCTTCTTAATCTTATCTTGAAGATCTAAAGGATCCCATCATTTAGGCTCACCGTTTGTCTGATCTTTCTTTTTCCTTTCTCGGACTCCATACTTGACTTTCCCTCGGCTAGATTCAGCCAGTGCCTCCTTGCTTGGTACCTCAATGCCCTGTTGTATCATAGAGGCTAACATAGCCTCTGCTCTCGCTTTAGCCTCCTTCTGACTCTTGGTGAGGTACTTTCCCTCCTTCTTCAGCCTCTCAATCCGGTCCTGAACAAGTAGATCAATTGATAATCATTTCTGTCCATGACCCCCTACTTCCCAGGCCCACATGCCTACAAGTGACTTCAATCTTAGTAATAATTATACCATTTATATAGAGCTTTCTACGGGGCGTTTCAAAGCGCTCTTGATTGTCTGAAAAGATGTATTTTCAACTGAGTCTTGAATGAGTTGATGGAGGGTGATGGATGTGCAGAGGGAGTTTATTCCAATATCCTCATCCCCTGTTACTTCAAATAATGATTACTGCTCTTAAATAGTGCAATTCCAAGGAAATGATAATTGTGCTTCAAACATTACTACCCTTGGTCACTGGGACATTTATATAAAATAAATTTAACAAATCAACAAAGAAACCCGGAGAATAAGACTTGAACACAGCTTACAGTTACATGTTAAAAATTAAGAATTTTGCCTGACTGACGTTCAAGTTATGAAATGGTTGCACAAATTTGTGCGTGACTTGCAATTCGTAATGCATATAGTCTAGAATCAAGCGAATAAGCATCCTCCTCCCAAGTTTTAATTTTGTATTGACATTATTTTTAACAATTTATTTGAATTAAAAAAAAAACTGAAATCGTTTTTGTTTTTATAAAATAAAGTGCTACGAGTATTTTCATTTTTAAGAATTTTGAAATTAAATTTAAAACGAAGATTTGATTTAATAAAAAAAACACAGTCTTCTTTCAACTTATTTTCTCATTTCTGATGAATGCGAGACTTGCACAGTCTATTCCAATTGAGAATTTCACTTGTGACTGAGCAATGCATTGTATCAGACAGATGCATATGAGTGCATTGTCGCAAAATATAATCACGAGGTGAAATCTGGACTATTCCAGACAAGCCAAATTTCACCGTGAAATTATATTCAGCAACACTGTACAAATGGAATGCATTCAAAATTTGTTTTATATAACTCACACATAGATCCTTGTCATTTGAATTTTGTTCACAATAAACACAAAACAGACATAGAAACTCGTCTATCCCACATTCTGAAAATCCTAAAACCATTCTAAATAACGTGGACGATCCCATGTAGACACCAGCCTTGTCTGCCGTTTGGACAAACGGGCAGGAATGACCATTTTGTGAGCAACACTGTAAATTAAACATCAAACATCCATATTCGACGTCCTATAATTATCCATATAGAACGGTCCAACGTCCAGCAGTATACATGGCAAAATAAAGGATTACCAGTCAAATGACAAGGATCTCTGTGTGTGGTATATAAAATGTTTTTGCATAGAGCCCCTCTTGTGCAATATACTACAGATAGTTTGCACTGATGCACCAAAACAACAATGTAAAATTATATCTTAATACTTGAATTTGGTGGTAGACTTTAAGAACAATTAAACCCAAATTGACTGAGCCAAGCTTTAATCCTCCTGAGTTACCAACCTTCTTCTTCTGTTTCTCTCGCTCTTTCTTTTCTTTCTCCAGCCGGAGTTTCTCAAGACGTTTCTCTTCTGCCAGCTGAGCAGCTTTCTCCTTGGCCTCCTCCTCAGCCTTCATTCTTTCCTCTTCTTCTTTCATCTTCTTTAAGGCTTCTTGCATTGCACGCACACGAGCTAATAGAAGAGAAGAGACTCTTATAAGATTAATACAATACCAGGCCTTGCGCTTAAGCTTTTTGTAGAGTAGCCCAAGGGGCTAGTAAACTGTGCATTTTACTTGCCCCCAGGAAGTTTTTGTTGCCCAAATTCTAAACATGTATTGTCATAAATGTATCTTCCTGATACTAATGAAGTTACATTCACACACTCAAAAATAAATGAACACATTTCTAAAATGTATTATTCACATCTGAAAAGGAAGAAGTATGAGCAGTATAAACAAGTAAGTTGCACAGTTTTTAGTAGCCCACAGGGCAAGTTGAGAAGTGGTGTTTACTAGCCCATACCAGTGTTTACTAGACAATGTGCGCCAGGCTAGTGCTAAGCGTGAGCCCTGAATACAAAAAAAAGGTTCACAGCATTCAGGTTTGCTTTGTGAATTCTTCCCTGCCTTTCAAATCTGTGGACCCCGGTTTGAATCCTGCTTTTTCGGACAGGAGCCTTACATGTGGATTGGGTTTTCAGTTCCTACCTCATTGCATGAGTTTTCTCCAAGTGGAGTTGTGCCCTCCCACATCTAAAACTGAAATGTCTTCAGCATCTTTTCTACACAGGTATCTTCAGATTACAGTGCAAGGCACTTTTAAAAGTTTCATTACCAGAAAGATATAATAATAACACAAATTATCTAGACCATTTTTAACAAGTTAATGCCAGATGAAGCGTATACACGCCAATGTCTTCAGCTCACGGATGACACGTGTTTTGTATTTTTGTGTGAAATTAGAAGACTGGAACAAAGGTCGCCCGGACATTCCACTACAGAGCATGCACTCATCGTTTAATGCTTCATTTCATTAACACAAAGAGGACAGATAAATCTGAAAATGTCGCCGATCTTCTCCCATTATGCAGAGTTAATGTGTAATCATCAATTTTAGACCTTTGTATTTTTGTTCCAAGAAGAAGATTATGAGCCATCTACAGGCTTCCATCATTATTATTCATCGTATTTCAGCTCATGAAGGTAATTCTGAATGAACCAAGTATCCAGCCTTTGTTTGGGTTATGGAACAATCCTTGGCCGTAGGTCAAGGCCAAGGTTTTGCATTTCACAGTGCGTGAATTTGACATTTTCGCTATCGAGAATTCCCAAATTCCAATGCTTCAAAAAGAATCTTTGTTCTTCTGGTTTGTTGTCAAGTCAATGTTTCTTTGTGCCAGAGGTAGTCTTAAAAAAAAATGATTCCGACAATTCTGAGAAAATAATCCTGTCAGGCGGGACGGGAACAATGGAACATCCCAAGTGGTAAGTGGTTAAATACTCTTTTGCATGATCTACAGTACTTCCGATAATTAGTTTTTAAATTCCTGTTCGGCAAAAACAAACAAAATACAAATATTAATAATGTTTACCATTGACAGGTTTTTTCTTTTTCTCTTTCTCTTCCTCTTCCTCTTTGCCTTTCTTCTTTTTCTTCCTCTTTTTCTTCTTGTCTCCACCTTCTTCCTCCTCCCCATCTTCGGCAGCAGCATCTTTCTCATCAACTGAAAAAAGCGAAAGAAAAACAAGATAAAATTATGCTAAAATGGGAGACTTTCAAGATGTTAGTTGGCGCGCCAGCCAGCAGTCCCTTTCTATTGTCCTCAGTGGCGAGAACGATAGAAAAAGACTTTTTACTGAGGCGCCCACTAACGTCTCAAGAGTCTCCCATTAGTTTTAAAGAGGATGGGCCACGCTAGAAGTCTCTCTTTAAAAAAAGTTTTACATCCCTAAATACACCTATATCCACCACAAAAAAACTGTGACAGAATTATAGAATGCGTGGTTATTCATTTACAAAGGCAGTTGTCGAGCCTCTTTTCACCCCCCCCCCCCCCCCCCGCCTCGAGCCAAAATCAAAACCACAGCAGTCCGTGCCTGACAGTTGTCTCCACAAATTCTAAAGAATAGTGATGTCGCAGGAAGTGCTCCTCTGTCAAACGGCTGTTTGTTGTTACTCATTGAAGCATTGCTCAGTGCAGACCATCCGGGGATTCAGTACTTCCAGTGACGTCATGATTTGTTTGCTACTCTCATTTCCGGGATTTTGATAAATTTAGGCGGCGGGCTAGTTAAAGGAGTAAAAACTCCCTGCAAATATCACTTCTTTTGTCAATTTAATGTCACAAAAGAGAAGTTTGTCCGATGCAATAATTATAGAAAGCAGAAAACTAAACAATAACGTCAACATCAATCACCATGGCCCATCCTCTTTAAGTTTTTTCCAAATGATTAACTTCAACCATGAACAAGCGTGCACAAACATAATTGACATTTCCAGGAAATGACAACAGGATATTCCCACAAGATGACGACTTTACCTTCTCCTGGAGCTGTGACCTCAGATGACCCCTCGACCTCTGCGACCTCAACCTCCTCCTCCTTTCCTTTCTTTTTCTTTCTTCTGCTCTTTTTCTGTCCGCCTGCATCTTCTATGTCATCTCCCTCATTGACTGAAAACACACAAACAAAACAGGAAAATAAATTGAAATAAAAAAACAAGATAAATGAGACCAACAATAGTAAATGTAAGAGTCAAGTCAGCGTCTTAACTCTTACCCTCCACAAACCGCTAAAAAAAATTCAAAATTAAATTTCTCATTTTACTCCTGTCACACATTTAAGAGCAACAAAGGGAAACTATATTTTTTCCAGTGACATAACCATAGTTATACACCGTATTTAAATCCAGCAAATCTGTATTATTGATGTATTTCTTTATCATGCCGTTTGCACCATATTTTTCTTGCAGCATACGCAGCGATTGTGTATAGAAACGCAGTTTTTTAAGCCATTGGTATTTGAAAGAGGGCAGGGAGTCACCCGATTAATGCAGTACCTAGAAATCGTAATATAACCTTCAGAGTGATTATTTGTTTGTTTTAGAGGTTTGGTTTAGAGGATTAAACTATATTTCGATTGATGTACATATTTGCTTATTTGCTTTTACTAAAACCGCGCTGGTTGGCATGGACAGCCAAATGTAGCAAAATATCCAAGTCTTGTTGAAAGACGTTGTTACCAAATTCAACATTTTTGCAAAATTTTTATTTGAGAAAATACGTCCCATTATTGGTTGGTTTGTTTCCAACAAATCCTAATTTTTTTTTGAATATTTGTGTAACATTTTTACAAACTGGGATTATCTGTTTTTGGCTTTGCATTGGTGGCGCCCCGTAGTTTGTCCATCTTGGTTGGCAAAAACTCAGGCTGTGACATTGCAAAAGAAAGGTAAATACACCTGTGATATATTTTAGGAATGCTAGGGCAGTGTGGTAAACAACATATCAAATAAAGGAACTTTGGAAGAATTTGTGTGGATTTTGAAACTGTTTTTCCCAAACAATTTCTTTTTTACCTTGGGCTGCACCTGCTGCTGATGTAACGTCTTGCTCATCATCTGCTTTGACTGCTTCCTTATTCCCACCATCCTTGGACTTTTCCTTTATGCGACGATTTCTTGCTTCTGCTTTCTGTAGTTCTTTTTTCTTCTTGTCTCGTTCCTTCTTCTCAGCTCGTTTCTGGGCGGCTGTCTTCATTACTGGGCCAGACCCATCCACATCATCATCATCGTCATCTTCATTGTCATTGTCAATGGAAGCAGATTTTTCCATGGTTGACTGTTAGTGTAAAGATTAAAATTATTTTGATTATTGTTGGCTTCTGTACTCGTGGTAACCATAAAACCTGGGGCCAATTTCAAGAGCTGCTTACCGGCCAATTTTCTGCTTACTGTGCGATTTCCATTTCATAGCACTGCTAACCGTAAGCACAGGAAAAGGCATGCTTACGTTCCGGTGCTTAGTGTAGGAAAATGAATGACGTAACAATGCAAATCCATGGTGAACGCCCCAAGCTGGTCGCCTAATTTTCTTGCTAACCTGTGAAATACGCTTACGCTGAAGTGAAATTTTCAGGTATAGATTGCTTGCCGTTAAGCAGCACTATAAAACTGGCTTCTGGTAAATAACACTTGGTACAGCTTTGCAAAAAAAAGATGAAAACTCAGTCAAAACACTTTTCAGTCTCCTAATGATAACTAGAACAGGCTAGGCAAAACATTGACACAAAACTTATCTCACTCATGGATAGCGAAGATAAGTACACCAACTTCCTTGGTCCACTTAGTTACTTTGCAGTTGTAGAATAAAACTAGCAGGACAACTTCTTTCAGAACTAAGCAGGACTTGTTCTTATTCGTACTAAAAATTTCACTCAGCATAGGTAGATAATACAAAGTGTTACGCAAACTGAAAATTAGTATTACTCCACCATGTAATGCCTCAACTCTATGCATCAAAATGCCATGTTTATATTTATAGTGTGCAAAACTGGTTCCCTCCTTAAGTAGTTGGTGTCGGCTGACAAGTATTCACGAAAATGTTTTTTGAGCCAGCAAATGGGCCTCGTTGAAACTAGCCTTTGTGTAAAATCGGAACACCAGCACAAAGGTCACTCAGACATTCCACTGCTGAGCATGCAAAGAGCAGGCACATGCCGTCCAACACTTTGTTTAGAAGGGAAAACATGGTCTTGAATGTTTTGCAGATTTTTGGCTATTGAGAGGTGGTTTTTGTGTAATTCCCGATTCAAGACCTTTGTCCTTTTGTTCAAAGAAGAGGATAAAGAAACATCGAGAGGTTTCTACCATTGTTCATTCATTGTATTTCAGCTCAGTGGAGGTAAGTCAGAGTGAGCCAGGAATCGAGACATGGTTCCGTGTTTAGTACCACTCCCATGCTGTAGGTAACTGCTGAGGTTTTACATCTAACGGTGAATGAATTTGACATTTTTTTCGGTAGAGAAAATAAAAATCACAGTGCAATAAAGAGAATCTTTGTTCTCTTGGCTTTGTCAAGTCAAGGTTTCTTTGTGCCTGCGGTGCTCTCAAAGAAAAATGATTCTGGCAATTCTGAGAAAATAAACCCGTCAGGCTGAACGGGGAAAAAAATGGATGAATCCCACCAGCAACTGGTTAACTTTGTTTTGCCCATAGATTCATGTGCATGTGACATGCACTTTGGCTGGTAACCTTATTCTAGTAAGCATAATTTTGTTGTACTCAGCTACTTTGTGTGCTTAAGCAGCTCTATGAAACTGGGTTCAGGTTTTCATCCCGGAATTGCTGGCAAGCACTTTTACCTCTTCTTCTGGTACATCTTCTTTCTCGTTGCTTTCCTCTGGAGCTTCAGCATTCTGTACCGCCTTGTTTCCCTGAGTTCCTTTCTCGGGTTTCTTCTCCAAACTAAGGGCTTCAATCTCCTGAGCAATGTCATCCATGTCCCTGTAAAGGCAGACAGGTTTAGTTTGACAGCAACAAAGCAAGGTCTAAAAACATTATCCTGTTCCTAAGTGTGATGTAACTCTCATCGATGGCCAGAAGCCCATTGCTTTAAGGACTTATGTATGTATAGACTGGTCCCCTGTCTTTACCTGCAAGGATAAAGACAGGCACTGGTCTTATAAACCAAATGGTTTCATTGGTACACAGTGATGCGCAACTACCAGACTTATAGCGATTAACATGTACACGAGTGTGTGTCAAGGTGTGTCCAGTGTAGTTCACACACAGTATTATAGCATGTGAGGTCAAAGATTCATTCGGCAGGAACGAGGAGGATCCAAAGGTCAGTATCTGGCGTAACTTACAAGCCTTGTGGTAAAAATTCACTTTAGATGAGGTTTAATGACCATATCAGACATTTAGCCTTTTTTGTGTACAAGATCGTTAATGATCTGGCCCTCCCTGTTACCTGACTGATCTGATAGAGCTATACACTCCCAGGACGCAGTGGTCCAAGATCTTCAAACCAACTGCTTCTAGCTGAGCACTAGTCACGCAATCACTGGGGAGAACAATCTTTTAAGATTTACTGCAGCCACCTTGTGGAACTCACTCCCATCTGTTCTGCGTCTTTCTCCATCTTTGCCATGTTTCAAGAAGAACTTAAAGACATTCTTGTTCAAGGATGTTTTTAAACTGTATTTCTGAACTTATATGGGGCCTATTGTTATCTTGCTTTGCATTTACTTGTTTCCAATGTGGTTGTTATACTTGCGATGCGCTTCGACACCAGCGCTATACAAATTAAAATTGTTGTTACTGCACAATCCCTCTTCAAAAAATAACCACTTAAATTGTTTTTTAAATGAGCTCTTACCAATCATCTTTTTTCCTCCTTCCCTTTTTTCCCTGAAAAAGAAAAGCAAATTCAATGAGAGAGTTACAGTATTTGATACAATTAAGGCATATCACAAGTAAGGTTTAACCAGTTGCAGCCGGAATTCCAAGAAGAGGATTATGAGACATAGAGAGTCTTCCACCATTGTGCATTCATTCATTGTATTTTGGCTCAATGGAGGTAAGTCAGAGTGAACCAGGGATCCAGCCTCTATTCCGGATTTAGTACCAATCCTCAGCCGTGGCTTACAGCTGAGGTTATGCAATTCACGGTGCATGTATTTGACATTTTCTCGACAAAGAAAACAAAAATCACAGTGCAATAAAGAGGATCTTTGTTATCTTGGCTTTGTCAAGGCAGGGTTTCTTTGTGACAGCATTACTCTCAAAGAGAAATGATTCCGGCAATCCCAAAAAATAATCCTGTCAGGCTGGATGGGGAAAAAAATGAAGAAGTCCGGCTGCAACTGTGCACGCTTGGCAGTGGAATGTCCGGGCGACCTTTGTTCCGGTATTCCGAATTTACACAATGGCGTGTTTCAACGTCCCCTGTTTGCTGACTTAAAAAATAAGTTTTGTGTATCTCCATCTGCCAACTTGTTGAGACAATTTTTACAGATAAAATTATGTACAACTATATATAAAAATAGACATTAAAATTACAATGCAAATTAGACCCAGTAACTGGGGCGCTGTACTCCTTTTTTGAGATTTTTGACATTATCTGTCGTACTAGCGCCCCAGTCGGTGGTATATTTGGAAAGTGCTCCGAAGCAGTTTTTTTCTGAATCAGTTACAAAATTGTCGAAACTGGTCCTCCAAATCGATGATTTTTAGCCCACTATCACGCATATATCAAATTTGCCGTTAGAATCGCCATTTTGAATGTGATACTCAACGACTGTTTCCTTATGTGTATAAACGCTGCAAGGAAGGATTGCGTGTTCACTGAGGCCCTACTTTTATATTGTTTTCCGCGCAGTCAACGCAGGATACCAGGCTGTGTAGTGCCAATGTTCGCTGATGCCCTGACATGCATATTGATTTGCGCAGTCAACGCAGGATACCAGGCTACACAGCTGGTATCCTGCATTGACTGCGCAAATTAATATGAATGTCAGGGCATCAGTGAACATTGGCGCTACACACAGCCTGGTATCCTGCGTTGACTGCGCGGAAAACAATATGAAAGTCAGGGCCTCAGCGAACACGCAATCCTCGCATCGTTTGATATATGCGTGATAGTGGGCTAAAAATCATCGATTTGGAGGACCAAAAATGATTGTGAGTACAATTAACTGCATTTTATTTCACCGTAAATACTTGGAGAAGCCAGTAGGCGATTTTCAAGCAATTCTGTCGAGTCTTTGTCGCAATTTTGACAATTTTGTAACTGATTCAGAAAAAAACCGCTTCGGAGCACTTTCCAAATATACCACGGACTGGGGCGCTAGTACGACAGATAATGTCAAAAATAGTAAAAAACAGCGCCCCAGTTACTGGGTCTAAATGCAAATATAAAAATATATATATTAAAAATAGAAGTGTATGACGACTATGCTACAAATGCACAAAAGAAAATAGAATGAATATGACAGAATCTGTAAATCAAAAGCTATTTAACAAAAAAAATCAAGCACTCAAAGACACTAAATGAGAAATAAACTGTATGGGCGAAAACATTTCCTTTTATCACCTACAGAACAAAAGGCCTTATACTCAGCGTAACACTTATGGGATCATTATCTCATGCTTCACGATAACTAACAAGTCGCCACTAACAAGTACATTACTCAAAACAAAACAAATGTCATTTATGATTGCTGCACGCCTTCACTTGTGCATAGTAATACTGTACATTTATAATGCGCCATGTCTGTCATAAATGACACTCCTGGCGCCGAATTATCAAATCCGGTGGAGTGGAGATTGTTATGAAGGTTTTAATGAGACGAAGCGGCCATAAAGCAACACCTTGAACGGGATACAAGGTGAGGTGGCACATATTGCTGCCAGACCATACCAAAAACACCAGGGCAAACCGCATTCTCTTCACGATAGGTGTACTGGGTTCTTTTACGTGCATTAACACAACACACGGGACCAACGCCTTTACGTCCCATCCGAAGGACGAAGCATTACTGGTTAAGTGTCTTGCTTAAGGACACAAGTGTCAAGACACTCTGCTGATCAGAAACACCAGAGCTTGAGTCCGGTACTCTTATCCCCTCTGCCACGACACGCGAACTTTATTCACCAACACAATCGTATGACCTTGAATGTTTACTTTTGTTTATGCGTTGTTGTGCAGACATGAGCATGTATGCTATTTTGATGCTAATTGATTTTTAAGTGTAAGTAACTGATTTGTTATGATTTGTTAACCAATAACGCTTCTGCATTAAGCGATGTGAGAGAAATTTAAGTTTTAGGCAGGCACAAATTTTATCTGTCCTTTTGTTACAGTCACTGCTATGATGAAGATGCTATTAAAAAAATACAATGCATACTCGCATCAATGCCCTTTGCAATCTTCAGAAAAAAAAGGCATAATTCACTTTTTTATACGTATGATTATTAACACTACAGGTCTGATACTTCACGGAGGCAATAGAGGGCCTCCGTTGCCCCTGGTCGGTTTACAATTTCCTTATAGAGGTGTCCTGTATCAAGAAGAAAATGCCCTTCGGGCCTGACACTGAACACTAACCTTTTTGCCTTTAGCTGCACTGACTTCCTCTTCAGGTTCTTTCATATCTTCTGGTGTTTCATTCTCGCCATCCATCACAACTAACTCATCAAACAGTTCATCTACATCCCTGTATTCAAACAAAAGACAGCTACATTGTGTCTGTTTGTATCCAGATGATCCCAAAACCATCAATAGTACAATGTACAAATATTGAATGCATGTGAGTGCATTGTTGCAGAATGTAATCCCGAGGCTTTTTGAGTATCTTATACTGTCACGGAGATAGTTTTGAGATTTTAAGATCGTAACACATAGCAAATTCAGAGATACTTACTTCTTCTTCTTTTTCTTCCCTTTCTTTCCGCCAGCTTTCGTGCCAGTATCTGCTTCATTGATCTCCTTCAGAGCCTTAGCGATGGGGTCTAAATCAGCCTCACCATCTCTGTATGTAATGATTCACAATTTTGAAAGGGTTATCCTTTGCATTATATGTTGTGGACAATTAACAAATCCTAAAAAAATTGGATAACAATTTCCTCTTGGTGTGAGAATGAAGCTCCCTGAATGTACAGATTGCCACATTTTAGAGGTTTACAGATTCTACATCATTTGAAATAGGTATCTGAAGGTCTGGTCTTAACAAAGGGGAGTCTTTTCATCTCTGTGATGGCAAGTTTGTCTCTTTCAAAAAAATCTGAAGGTGCAGAGAGACGAGTGAAAAATCCTGAAATCAGGAAAAATGCAGTATCCGGCTGCCACTTTATCTCCCTTAATTTAGGTCAAATTATATCCTGAGGCTACCTGTCCAGAAAGGTTGACAGAATATATACAGAGAGGAACAGGCACTTTGACTGATTACAAAGTGTCGAAATCATGAAAAATAAGCCATTTTCACATCTATGCTGGGCTTAAAAACGCTACTCGCTAAATGCCATTTTAGTTCCTTTGGGCATGAATGCGCGAAAGTTCCGGCTGCGCAATGAATTTTCTTTTTTAAAGGTCAAATAATTAGCATTTTAGCTACCAATTCTTCGAGAGGAATATTAAAAAAAGGGAAATAAAGTCTGACATCCACTAAAAAATCTTAAAAATCCCTTAGAAAATGGCAGTAGGATAATGGAAACTTTTCCAAAATCCTGATTTGAATCACATGCCTGTACAAACTATCCCTTGCCCTGCACAATCAATTTGAAGGCTTGTAATTCAAGTACAGTCATTTGACCAGTTCAGGATCATTGACCAGTTCCGGATCACTTCAACTTTGCATTGCCCCTCGATCATCAGTAAATTACTCTTTATGTGACCAATTTAATAAATGTAAAGAATAACATCCAATAAGATTTAAACACACCTAAATTCAAGTGTATAACATCATTGTTGAATAAATTATGGCAAATTTTCTGAAGTTTGTCAGTGACAATCATTGTTATTTTTGAAACAAAATGATGGTTCAAAAACGCTGTTGAAACTTCTCACCTTTCATATTTAAAGGTATGAGCAGATAAAGTTCATTTAAAATGGTTCGGATGCATGAACAGTGTTTATGTAAAATTACTGAGCAGTCATCTTTTCTCTTTTGGCAAAAAATGCATTTTTTGAGTCACTGCACCTTTGACCAGTTCTGGATCACTCAACATTAAAGCAATGTAAATCTGGTAAAATCATACTCTTTAGTGCACTCAACACATACATTTTTACATGTCAAGAAGTATAAAACTATTTGAATAAATCGCTGTTAATAATATTACTTGTATTTTCAAGATGGAGGACAACACGTGTATTGATGCATGACAACTTTATGAATAGAAATGAGGGTTTGCAATAAAGGTTCTTCTACTGATCCAGAATAGAAGTAACTGATCCAGAACTGGTCAAAAAGATGTCAATTCTTTTCTCAAAGCCCCTTCTAAGATATACATATTTTTAGTCATTTGACACTTGGTGACTTTTATGGCCTGTTTAGGTAAACTAATTGACATACTTCATTCAAAATTGTCGAAAAAGCTACGATGGCACAGCGTGAATTAATAAAAATGATCCAGAACTGGTCAAATGACTATAATAAAACTGTTTTGTTTTTCTTTGTTTTTCTTTAATAAGAGCATGATGCGATCATCAGGATTAAACCAGGCCAAGACATATTTCCTATCATTTTCTGAGGTGTGCATGGCTTCAAAATAACAGATTTGGGTTCTCGTTCTTCAATACATTGTTGTGTGTGGTAGCCCCATTATTCTCTTGTCTAGTCTTGTCTTGATGGGTATACACCAACAAATTGCATGCAATTTTAAAACTATTCAGACACATATCTGAAACTTTCATTACCATCCATGGCCTAAGGTAAAGAAGTCAATAAAAAAAAGGGAAATAGGCCTACGGAAAAAAAGAAAAGAAAAACTAGGGCCTACAACAAAAACCAAAAAACGAAAGTATGACCAAGACAATTCTCTACAAATTAATTACACTATACAGCAGCAAATGGCAGTAAATGTAGAATACAAACATCTCTGCTGACTTAAGCTTGGAGGAAAAATATTTTCCTCCATGACTTAAGTAACAAAGCAAAGAAATTGAGATCGACACCAGCCTACATTTTCACATTCTGACATGCGCGCACGCAACCAAAATAGTAAAAAGTAACGTGATGAAACGGTATGAAATTCAGTTAAAACATCACACTTACGAATCAATTTCAGCATTCCTGGAGCTTTTGCCCTTCTTCGGCTTCCCCATTGCTCTCTCGATGAAAAAGTAAAATAGTCTATTGATTAAAAACAGCTATATTTCTCTAATCCGTCTGTATCCGTTCCGTATGCTGTCTCTCGCGCATTGCAAAATCACACATGTCGACGAAGAGGTCAACTTGAAAGGTCAAATTTTGCAATCTTGTTCTCAGGAGTGTTTCATCACGTCGTACCGAATTATTTGTTTGCTTTCGAACCCTTCAGACAGCTAAAACATGACAGTTGCGCAGCCACCAACTTTTTGCCGGGGGTGGGGTGGGGGCGTGGGGCCAAAGGAGGGGGAGGTGGAGATGCACAGGTATTTGTGGAGAGGGCAATTTCAGTTGAGGTCAAGTCTAAAGTTGCCCGATTATAGCAAATTTCAGGGTGTCCAGAAGCAAGTATGGGGCAAGATGCCCTCTTTGCACTCCATCCCCTTGGCAATGATGGGCCAAATTCCAGAGAACTGCATTTTGGGCTTCATTGAAAATAAATATTTACATAGCTGATGAGCCAAAATCTGAATTTTGCCAAGTTAGAAGACATTTTGCCAGCAATATTACCTTCTTACATGAAACTGCAAAAAGAGATAGATGTGGAAAATTGGGGGGGGGGGGCTGGTGATAATGGAATTGAACTTAACAGAGTTTTCAAAAATTAATTTCATGGCAAATGGCTGCATATAGGAAAACAAGGTCTATTGTTGACAATAATAACAACATGGTAACATTAAATAATACATTTCAAACAGCTTTATATCATTTTATATCCAATAGACCATCTGGTTTATTTCAACACTTTATTAAATTATAGATTCAACATTTGAAAGACCATGTACCTGAGAAAAGTACACTATAAAATGTATAAAAATACAAATTAAAATACAAAATTAACAGCTGAGGCAGTGTTACACATCCATAGAATATCATTAAAATTAGGTATAGTAATTAAGTGGCACTTAAATTATTTTATACTTTCTTAAAGGCACACCTGATTGTTTTTTTTTCTTCAAATGCCTGCGTTGCCTCCGTGAAGTATCAGGCTTGTAAAGGTATAATACACAATGGTTTGACTAACAGACAAATCTGTAAAAATGCAGCATCGATTATGCACTGTAGCCATTTTGACCTCAACACCAGGGTGTCCTTTCCAGTACTAAATGCTCATAGTGACGCCATACGCATAAGTTCTGTCATTTTGGTTTGTAAATCATAAGCACAAATGGATCCACAAAATCAGAATGTGGAATGTTATTAAGCATTTCTCTGAAAAATTTGACCACTGAATTTGATGAATTGTCGAAGGTTGGCGATATGGTGCGTTTAATTAAACTAGAGAATGGCAATTCATTTATCTTTAACAAAACCAATGGTTAGGGGCAAGGTAGAAGAATCAATGTTCAAAAATTTCAAATTTTGTCTGGAAATTGTTTAGACCCCTGCATCCATCAAACGGCAAATATAAATTTTTAAATATCAAAAGACTACTTAATATATCATATACATCGATAAAGGAAGTATTGCCTCAAATGAAGCAGATATTGTAGATCAATGTTCTCCCAACTCACGCCATCTCACCATCGGGTGTAGAGGTCAGCTATCGAAACAAGGTTGACTGATAAAATTAGTGGAAAAGCACAGACATGACTTAAATGACAGATGATCTGAAAAATACCACTGGGTATTTTAACTTTTTCACTTTTAAAAGTTTGTTTCCCTATTCTTGTAACTGAAAACTGAACTTTGATATTCATATATTGACCAACCCATCCACAATTTCGAAGAAAAACAATTGAAATATTTAAACATTGAGTATTCTGAATTGCCCCTTACATGTAATTTTGTTTTTATGCACACAGGAAATAATGTGGTGAACTTTCACAGGTAAATTTAGTTTGGATTAATTTCTTGACAAGTCATCAAGTGCACATTTTTGTTTCCTTCACATGTTTAAAGCAATGTAATTGGGAACCCAAAGTTCCAAAATTTGTTGAACACTTGCGATACATGGATGGGCTATACAAACATTTAAAAGTACTTTCTGGGAATGTTGGTTTTTAAAACCATCCTGATCTAGAAGCTTAGTACAGGCCCAATACGTTATGCAGGCCATGGAGGCAATGGAGGCAATTGCCTCTGGTCATTGCCTTGGTGCCCTTTGGAATATGGAGAGTCATGGCCGAGCGGTCTAGTCCGCCGAACTTAAGTTCTGTAGTTTGCAGAATGTGGGTTTCGAATCCCGGCCTGACCAGTCGGGACACTTGTGTCCTTGAGCGAGACACTTTACCATAATTGCTTTGTCCTTCAGATGGGACGTTAATCAGTAGGTCCTGTGTACTAGAATAGACAGTGTGTACTAGAATGGGCAGTGCACGTTAAAGAACCCAGAACACTTTCTGTGGAAGAGTAGTGGAATTACTCCGTTATTTCTGGTTCAGGTAATAAACCCTCATAAGTGAACTTAATCACTGTAGCTCTCAAGCCTGACGAAACCTACAAACAAGGGTGCTTGCTATGTGAACCAGAAACACCGGGATAATTCCCCTACTCTTCCACAATAAGTGTTCTGGGTTCTTTTATGTGCACTACCCATCCTAGTACATGGGTCTACCGCTTAATGGACAAAGATGGTAAAGTATCTTGCTCAAGGACACAAGGACCACGACCAGAATTGAAACCCACATTCTGCTGACACCACCAGAACTTGAGTCCGGTGGTCTAGACTGCTCGGCCATGACATTCCACATACAAAGACAATTATTACTACTTTGATAGCGCTGTGAAGACAGCACCCGTAATAGTGATGGCAAAGGCCACGAACAGCACCAAAAGGTTTCTCACGCCTCGAATTTCACGGAAGAGAATAACGCCCCAAAGTGAAGCAATGATGCCTGGACCCTGAACAAGACAAAAACAAATGGAAAATGAAAACCAAGTGACATAAAGATCATGCAGTGTAGTTTTCTCTTTACCATGTCCTTTCTACACCCTCCCCTCTGAACCAGTTGCTTCCTGGCGGGATTCTTTTGGCAGAATTGCCGGAATCTTTTTTCTTTAAGGGTACCACTGGCACAAAGAAACCCTGACTTGACAATGCAAAGAGAACAAAGATTCTCTTTATTGGATCATCTGTTTTGTTTCTCGACCGAGAAAATGTCAAGTTTACACAGCGTGAATTGCAAAACATTGGCCGTTACCTACGGCATAGGAGTGGCACTAAACATGGAACCATAGCTCGATTGCTGGCTCACTCTGACTTACCTCCATTGAGCTGAAATACAATGAATGAAAAATGGTATAAGCCTCTCAATGCCTCCTAATCCCCTTCTTAGAACAAGCGGCCAAAGGTCTATAATCGGGGATTACACAAAAACCGCCTCTCAATGGCCACAAAATGCAAATATATTCAAGACTTGTTTTGTCCTTGTGTGGTTGAAACGAAGCGTTAGACGGCGTGTGTGTGTGGTCTGTGCCCACTCCACCGTTGCATGACCGGGCGACGTTCGGTCCGGTTGTCCGAAATTACATAATGGCAGCTTTAGACGGTTTCTGTTTCCAGGCAGGGGAAACATTTGTGTGTATTCACGTCATCTGGTGTCAACTGGTTAACCTGCAATTCTCTTCCACCAATCAAAAACCCTTTCCCTAACCAAGCTCTCTGATGTTGACTTGCTCAAGGGCACAACTCATTTGAAATTGAGGATGCTCCAAAATTTTACATTAAAAACACTGTTTATAAGAACAAACATCAAAATATGATCTTCATCTCCTTAAATTTAGTCTCAGTCCCCAACTCCCCACCCCCACCCCCGCTCCAATCTCCCCTTCAGCCAAACATAAAAAACAAACCCCACAAAACAACAACAAACAAACAACCAACTAAAACAAATCAAGAGAACTATCTGTGTCAACCTTAACCAGTTAACCAATGATGTGTACACACGACAATGTTTTCCCTGACAGAAATCGGATGTGAAACTTGTCTTTTTGTGTGAAATCGTAATACCAGAACAAAGATCACATAAAAATTTTCATTACGGAGTGTGCAAAGTGCTTGCATTCACCGTGCAACACTTCGTTTTACCCTTACAAATAGGACAGATGGTACTGGAATTCATGCTCAAATTCTCTTTTTTTGCGGGTATTGTGTAATCCGTGACTTCAGACCTTTTTCCATTTGTTAAAAGAAGAGAATTACAAGATATCCAGAGGCTTTCACCATCAGTTATTCATTGTATTTCGACTCAATGGAGGTAAGTCCGAGTGAACCGAGATTCCTGCCTTGGTTCTGGCCATGGGACCAATTAGCGGCTGTGAATCACAGTTGAGGTTTTGCGATTCATGGTGAATGCATCTGATATTTTCTTGAAAAAGAAATAATAAATCATTGAGAAACTCTGGTCTCTTGGCTTTGTTGAGTCAGGGTTTCTTTGTGCCAATGAAATTCTCAATGAAAAATGAATCCGGCCATTCTGAGAAATAATCCAATCTGGTGATGAGTGGTTAAACAAAAAAAAACACAACAAAAACAAAAGGTCTGTTTCAAGCTTACCGTGGTTACAATTGGAAAACTGACGCTCTCTGAGAGGTTGAAGTTGGCGAGAAACCAACCCGACTGTGCAATGCCAAACATCACACCTGATATGATACTAGGGATGACTAGCCCGGCACCCATCTGGGGTCGGTTACGCTTGAAGAGGCAGTAAATCAAGAAATACACGTTGGATGTCAGGCTGATTCCAGAGAAATGAGAGAATACGTAGTCCAAACCTAACCAACAGAAAATAGTACCAAAATAGTGGAAGGATATGAGTGCACTGTCGCACAATATAACCACAAGATGAAATCGGGACTTTTCTACTTCACGAGGCGAAGCCGAGTGAAAATGGAAAAGCCAGATTTGACCAAGTGATTATATTCTGTGACAATTCACATGTTGAATAATTCTGAGTGACTTCAATTACTTACAAAAAAAAAATTACAACCATTGGAAAAAACTGCTTATGTGACGGATGGCAAGTGGTTCACTTTATTGTGTTTCCTGTCATGTCATATATCAGCTATGCCCTTTTTTTTTTACTGATGATGACATGCTGCTGGGACAAAATGTTTGACTTTCCATGCCAGGGAGAAGGTCGGAGAGTCTCCGTCCTGCTGCAGAGCATCTGATAATGTGTTCTTGCAAAATAACACAGGATTGAGTTGGGGCAAAAATAAGTTACTAGTGAAAGAGATGTAAAATCTCTTCACAATGTCGTTTGTTTTATTGCTGTCGGGAATTCCATGGGGAGGTTCATTATTTCGAAAGGCATTGGTTTTTGGAAGGGTACATTCATTCATATCCCACAGCTTTCAATAATTATAAAGATATAGTTGGAGCTGTGAACGCGCTAACTTACGCAGGTGCTAATTTTAGCCTAATGCATTCAATACATACCGGTACTCAATGTAAAATGTATTAGTATGCACGCGTACACACAACCGTTGAACGTCGCATGCGAAAAGCAGCAGTGACAAAACTTCAAACTTAAAAAAAAAAAAAAATCTTTTTTACAGTTTTCCTCGGTTTGATGTTTTTATTAACAAATAGGGCAGTTATGAACGAGACTGGTATAAAAGAGTAGTGACTAGGATGTAAACCTTGCAGGGTCATGGTCGTGTGATAAAGGACCTCGCCTTTGGCTCGGGCCTTTATCACACGGCCCAGCCCTGCCAGTTTTAAACAGCAGTTTAAGACCACTCTTTTATTCCCTTATTATTATAAGAATGAATGAACTCTTCCAACACCCAATGATAATGCAATCATATTTTTGGTAAACAATAGGCAAAAGAGTAAACACGTACCATTTTGGCTGGCGTTGGCTACATTATCCTGGATCCAAATACAAGGTACAAAGTTAAACCCGTAAAAACATCCAGCGACTACTGCTAAACATATACCCCTGCCATAAAAACAAGACAACCATTGTACACATTAATCAAACAAGACCTGAAAATATCTAAGTGTAAATAAATACTTGGCTCAAAAAATTAGAAAGTAAAATAATTGTTTGCCCAAGCTCAGACTATTTTAAAGTCCAGAGTTCCTAATCATTTACCAAAACTTGAAGCTTTAAAGTTTCTCCTTTTTGTTTATCAATCTTTAGCCTCAACACTTAAGTTTTTATCAAAGCTGGGGATTGAAAGGTTAGCATTTAATTTGTTTAAAACAAGTAGTCCTGAAGACATAGAAACTTTGTTTGCGTATAATGTGCTTTTGGAAATAAGGACTGTCAGTTTTTTAACATCAAGGGTCTCAGTGTCGTTTTCAGACCTATCTGCCTTGGTCTGGGTCTTTGTTTAGGACATCTTGGTCATGCTCCGAGTCTTAGTCCTAAAGCTGTAGGTCTCAAAGCTATAGGTCTGATAACTCTAGGTCTCACACACCTCTTGGTCTGTAACCCCTTGGTCTGAACCCTCTACATCTGAAACCTTTAGGTCTAAAACACCTTGGTCTCAAAGATTTAATACCTCTTGATCTCAAACAAATTGGTCTAAAACCTACTGGTCTCAAACCTGCAAGGCTCAAACCTCTAGATCTCAAACCTCTAGGTCTCAAACCTCTGGGTTTCAAATCTCTGTGTCTCAAACCTCTAGGTCTGAAACCTCTAGGTCTGAAACCCCTAGGTCTCAAACCCCTAGGTCTCAAACCTGTAGGTCTGAAACCTCTAGGTCTGAAACCCCTAGGTCTCACACCCCTAGGTCTCAAACCTCTAGGTCTGAAACCTCTAGGTCTGAAACCCCTAGGTCTCACACCCCTAGGTCTCAAACCTCTAGGTCTCAAACCTCTGGGTTTCAAATCTCTGTGTCTCAAACCTCTAGGTCTGAAACCTCTGGGTTTCAAATCTCTGTGTCTCAAACCTCTAGGTCTGAAACCTCTAGGTCTGAAACCCCTAGGTCTCAAACCCCTAGGTCTGAAACCTCTAGGTCTGAAACCTCTAGGTCTGAAACCCCTAGGTCTCACACCCCTAGGTCTCAAACCTGTAGGTCTGAAACCTCTAGGTCTGAAACCCCTAGGTCTCACACCCCTAGGTCTCAAACCTCTAGGTCTCAAACCTCTGGGTTTCAAATCTCTGTGTCTCAAACCTCTAGGTCTGAAACCTCTGGGTTTCAAATCTCTGTGTCTCAAACCTCTAGGTCTGAAACCTCTAGGTCTGAAACCCCTAGGTCTCAAACCCCTAGGTCTCAAACCTCTAGGTCTGAAACCTCTAGGTCTGAAACCCCTAGGTCTCACACCCCTAGGTCTCAAACCTGTAGGTCTGAAACCTCTAGGTCTGAAACCCCTAGGTCTCACACCCCTAGGTCTCAAACCTCTAGGTCTCAAACCTCCGGGTTTCAAATCTCTGTGTCTCAAACCTCTAGGTCTGAAACCTCTAGGTCTCAAACCCGTAGGTCTCAAACCTCTAGGTCTGAAACCTCTAGGTCTGAAACCCTTAGGTCTGAAACCCCTAGGTCTCAAACCTCTAGGTCTCAAACCTCTGGGTTTCAAATCTCTGTGTCTCAAACCTCTAGGTCTGAAACCTCTAGGTCTCAAACCCGTAGGTCTCAAACCTCTAGGTCTGAAACCTCTAGGTCTGAAACCCTTAGGTCTGAAACTCCTAGGTCTCAAACCTCTAGGTCTCAAACCTCTAGGTTTCAAATCTTTAGGTCTCAGCCGCTGCATAAAGACTTCTCAATCCTATCTAGAGATGAAAGGATTCCTAAAACTTACACTACTCTTTTCTGGGCAGGTGATAAGCGATCAACCCAGGAGGAATCTTCCGATGTTATCACTACCGCATTTGGAATACTATTGGTGCTATCATTCTGCCAAATGTACAAAGTGTTAGCAATAGTTACACAATGAAATACAATTTATCGACCTAACATTTTAGAGTAAAATAAACAAGATACATGCTCTCCACCAGAATTTACATAACGCAATTTGTTCATATTTTTTTTACAAAAGTGATGCAAGATCTTCTGTTAATGAAATGTCAGGCCTGGAAATGCAAGAAGGCCATAGAGGCTATGGCTAGATGCCCTTTCAACAGTTTCCCATAGACTTTAAGACTTTCCAATGGAAGTGCCCTTTACAAAATGAAACTGGCCTTGTTCTCTCAAAGAAAAACACTATTCCAGGTCTGAAATGTGCTGGGGGAAAAAACAGCTGTACCTTGGATAGGTTTAATCAGCAGAAAAAGATTAAGTAAAAACTGAAAAGATTGTATTCAAGACCATTTTTATAAAGGTCATTAAAAGGTATAATTACACATCATTGGTTGTTGGAAGAGTACATCCAGGCCTATTTAGTGTTTAATAAACACACCATCTGACCAACCTGAAAAAACTTAACCTGTTCACATAGGATGACGTGAATACATGCCAAATTTTCTATGACAGATAATGGGTGACATGAAAACCTACTTTTGTGTAAACTCGGAATTATGGACCGTTAACATGCCCGGACAATCCATTGTATAGGGTGAACAGCACATACACTCACCGTGCATCGCTTTGTTTCCCCTTGACAAAAGGACAGATAGTACTGGAATTCATGCTTGAAATCTCCCTTTTTCTGGGGTTATTGTGTAATCCCCGATATACAAAGAGAATTTTGAGAGATCTTTAGGCTGCCACCATCGTTTATCATTTTATTCGGCTCAATGGGAGGTAAGTCCAGGTGAGCCGAGCTTCCAGCATATATTCCGGCCACTGAGGCCGATTACCAACCGTGGCTTCCGGCCAAGGTTTTGAGATTCACGCTGAACGCATCTCATTTTTTCTTGAAGGAGAAAAATAAATCCAGGTGCTGTTTATGCTTTGTCTAGTCAGGGTTTCATTGTGACATTGAAATTCTAAAAAATTATTCCAGCAGTTCCAAAAAATATTACGGCGCAGAAACACGGAAAAGATTTTTTAACACCAACCTGAAGTGGTTAAATGGGTGGTCATGTTAATGGAGAAAGCACCAAATAATGGTTCACATTCTTTCAGGGGTTTTCTGTGCACATTTTCAAAAATGCTACTGAAGCTTTTTTTCAAGCAAGTCGTAGTATTACAGACGTAAATTTTTCTCTGGACAATTCATACTGCTATAAGTTTAGTGAAAGTAAGCTTTTGAATTGAAAATTGTTCATAAGTGTGTTCCCAGTCATGACACTTGTGTCCTTGAGCAAGGCACTTAACCATAATTGCTCCATAAAAATTGGGGAGGTAGAGCCTTCTGCTCTACCAGCCAGGCTTCTGATGGATGATACCCAAGCCTACATCCTTACAGACTGTAAAGGTGGTTACCCTGTTTCAGCCCCAGGAGTAGGTGGCAATGGCCCTTGGAAAAAACAGATGATTTGTAGCCCACACCTTGAGTGGCTTACAGGCCTTGTGTATTTGGCGACTTCCATAAAAAAAAAAAAAAAGTTCAATCATTCCTAATTGTGTATTTTACCATTGACACAAATTCCTTGGAGTGATCTCATAAAATCCATCACCACATTAGTAACTCAACACCTAAACTGTTAGACTTTGACTACCATGGTATCCCACGTACAGCATGATCAGTTTAATAGCGCAGTCCCTCAGTCCAACAGAATCAAAGAAAACATACAGTGGGATTTGGATGAGTGGGGGATGGTTAGGGTTAGTACTGAATACCATCTCAATCTACAGAGTGTAAGCAAACCAACAGCAGCAGGTTATTAGTACGATGCGATTCTTAGCAGCGATATGAAATTGAGCTGATAGGTTAATTTCATTTCAATGACACAAAAGCCTACAAATTGATACCACAAAAACAGACTGGCCATGTAGAAATCATGTCATTTGAAATCCGTTAACCGTTTTTCCCTGCAAATGTGCTACTTAGTCAAATTTGGTTCCGCAGGTCAGTACCTCCTTTGCCAGAAGGGATGTCCTCTCATTGATCTCCTTGGGACCACTCTCTGGTACGGTGGTCTTTATGAAAAACAGACTTAAGATCCTACAAACAGCAAGATGGAAATAGTGTTTGCATGGTGAAGTAGCAAACTAGTAACTATAAAAATATAACGCAAAATGCATTGCATGGCGGTTGTGGATGGACTCACTTGTTCACTGAGGAGAGGTGTACGACCGTTGGCTTCTTTAGACGAGACGTCTTCACTGGCAACCTCTGGTTTCACGAAGAGAAACAATACAACACTAGGTGCACAAGCCCAGAGATTTATTATAAGGTTTCAAATTAATGAAAGTTGCACAAATTCCTAAAAACAAGACGTAAATTGTTGTCTTGCCACAGAGCCAAATTACAATAACCCAGCTAAACAAACTTAGATGCTGAGTGACCAGTCACAAAACATAGGAAACACCACAACTCAATTTGGCTGGTAATCTGTTTATGCTAAGTAAAACTTTGTATGAAAAGAAAGCAGCTATATGAAACTGGTCCCCGGCCTTTGCCTTCATGTTAAACCTTGAATTGACCTGATAGAAAATGGACGAGGAATGCCATGTTTTTTTTTTATTTTGACGCAATGACAAAAATTAATGGATATGAACCAAGGCACTTGCACTTAATCTACAAAGAATTTTAAAGTCCATGATTTTTGAGTAATAATTTTCTCAATACTGTTCTGTTGATGGTATCTAAGTAACAAACAGACAATTCATATTTTATGACATGAACTGTGCACATAATGTACTTTGTTACTTTACTTCTACCGCGGAGAAGCGTTAATCAGTTGTCACCGGGATTACTTTCTTGGAATTGCCGGAATCGTTTTTTTTTCTTTGAGAGTTGACAACACCAAGAGAACAACGATTTTCTTTGAAGCAACACTCTGGTTTTCTCTATAAGGAAAATGCCAAATTCATGCACCATGAATTGCAAAACCTCGGCCGTAAGCTACAGCCAAGGATTGGTACTAAATCTGGAACCACGGCTGGATCCCAAGTAAACGTTGACTGCCCTCCATTGAGCCGAAATACAATGAATAAACAATGGTGGAAGCCTCTCGTTTTCTCGTAATCCTCTTCTTGGAATAAAAGGACAAAGGTCTGAAATTGGGGATTAAACAATAACCCCTGTATAATGGACAAAAATCAGCAAAATATTCAACACCATTTGTCCTCTTTGTGTGGTTAAAACGAAGCGTTGCATACTATGCATACTATGGACACGCTCCAACACAAAATGACCAGGTAACCTTTGTTCCAGTATTTCGATTTAACACAATGGCGTGTTTCAACATCGCCTGTTTGCTGGCTCGGAAAAAAATTTGGCACATAAACACATCATCCGGCGTCCACCACGTCTACTGGTTAAGGTTGTAACACTTGTAAGTTTTGGAGAAATAGTTGTATCTTGTACTATTGCAAACATAGAATAGGATGTGCTCCAAAGTAGTAACTCGCATGATTGGTTTGGTGTGGACATGAGATTGTTTGAGGTAGGATCAGTTTGACGGATTTATGAGGAATATCTGACGTCCAAAACCCACCGCCAAAAATAGTATGCGGCCATGGAATGTTAATCCAGTGAGAATAGTAGCTTCTTAAAGGCAAATTTTGAATTATGGAGCTCTGAAATATTTCCGCCCCAGAAATGGTCCACTGCTAGGACTCTGTATCTTCACAGAGGAAGAGTCCGATATAAGGCTGTAGTTGATCATATGCTTACCTTACTAATGCCAGTGAAACTCCAATGTAGTTAAAGACAGGATTGTCAAGTTCATCTTTTTTGATACCAAAAAGTCCAAAACTGAAAAAACAAGCGACACCGAACAGTATAAAACCAAAACTGTGTTAAAGTTGGGCCCAATGGCCTTGATGACAAGAATGACAGTATGTGAGTGGGCATGTTTGACCATACCCTCCATGGACATTTTACAAAATAGACCTTTCTTTTGCAATGTCACAGCCCGAGTTTTTTCCAACAAAGATGGAGAAACTACGGGGAGCCATCAATGAACATTATACAAAATAGACCTTTCTTTTGCAATGTCACAGCCCAAGTTTTTTCCAACAAAGATGGAGAAACTACGGGGAGCCATCAATGCAAAGCAAAAACAAATAATCACAGTTTGCAAAAATTTTACACAAATATTCAAAAAAGAAAAGAAAAAAAATTGTTTGAGACAAACCAACCAATAATGGGATATATTTTCTTCAAACAGAAAGTTTGCAAAAATGTTGAATTTGGTCACAACGTCTGTCAACAAGACTTGAATGTTTTGCTACATTTGACCGTCCATGCCAACCAGCGCGGTTTGTTTATCAACAATAGAAAAGTCTATAGGTCTTCACTAGTCGGTTCTTTGTTTTCATGGGTCCTCGGCAGCCATTTGTGTACTAAACCAATGGATACTGCTCCAGTACAGGAACAACAGAATAAACAATAGATGTCCTCCGACATAATGGTGATTTACGACTGTGTGTGTGTGTGTGAACGTGCCTACCCATTGAAACTGAGGACTTTTACCAGTTCCCCTGGCAGGATTCTTTGGCGGAATTGCCAAGATATATTTTCTTTGAGGGTACCGCTGGCACAAAGAAACCCTGACTTGACAATGCCAAGGGAAGAAAGATCCTCTTTGTTGGATCCGCATGTCAAATTCACTCAGCGTGAATTGCAAAACAATTGGCTGTTACCTATGGCATAGGAGTGGCACTAAACACGAAACCATGGCTTGATTGTCGGCTCACTCTGACTTACCTCCATTCACAATGAATGAACAATGGTGGAAGCCTCTCGATGTCTCGTAATCCTCCTCTTGGAACAAAAGGACAAAGGTCTGTAATCAGGGATTACACAAAAATCACGTCGAAAAGCCGGTTTTTATAAGACCTTATTTTGTCCTTGTGTGGGTGAATCGAAGCATTAGACGGCGTGTGTGTGGTCTGTGCATGCTCCGTAGTTGAATGACTGGGCGACCTTTGCTCCGATGGTCCGGAAATACATAATGTCATAAGGGTCAAACCACCTGGATCCCGTTTTTCTTTTTTCGACCTGGTCCGTTATTGCACGGCCACGACCCTGCCCGTCGTACACTACCGTTTAAGACCTCATCACCATTCTTATATTCCCTTTTTAATACTTACTGTCCACTTGCCCATCCAGTTAGAAGATTAAGGGAGCCCCATATAAGAATCCCCAAACTGAGTCCGATGGTTTTGATGATTGGGACCACCGTCACATTGCCTGAAAATTAAATACCTGTATATGTAATCGATCAACGGCACAGACCGCAGACCGCAAGAACCTCATTATGAAGACGACACTGTTAGTGACCTTTTATGGGGAGCTAAATGCGTGTCAGATTTCTTTCAGCCTGCCCGATTCGGAATGGGCCGTGATAACAGTGAATTTTCGGTATGCACTTTACCAATGACTGTTCCCGCAATCAACTCGCGTATTTCATAAAACAGTCGTTGATTTTCTGTCTGTAACGTACAGTGGCGTTACTTCAAAATATATTCAATAAAATTTAACAAGTCGCCAAGTTCCAACGATTGGTAAAGAAACGTGACTTGTTTTTCACTTTTTTCTTGTTGTCCAGATGACCGATTGAGCTCAAATTTTGCCAGGTTGGTTATTTCTTGCATATGTGGATCACACAAAGTGTGGATACTTGTTTTTGAAGATTACCAATGTTGAGCTTGTGCTCTAAGAAAGAGAAACAATAAATCTTGGTGCTTCAATGAGAAAAAATGATTCCGGCCGATCCGAGTAATTAATCCCATCAGGTGGCCATGAACAATTTTAAGAATCCCGGCGCTAAGTGGTTATTCAAGTGTTTTCTCAAATATGGATACTTTAGCACATTCAATGAAGAAATCACAATAAATGAATGGTAGTGCAACTTCGTCGCAGATCACACATGCACTTTCAACTTAACCATTTTGGTGATCACCTTTCCATAAGAAAAGTACACAAGGTTCATGTTTATTGTAAAGATTTAACGGATTCGAGCGGGAATATTGTAATCGTTTTTGAAAACTGAAAACTATTACGTCACTTAATGAATTAATTTATCAAGCTTACTTTTTTAAGATTTTTGAATTTTGAGTTTAAAAAGAAGCTTGAATGTGGTAAAATTACACAAAACTTATCAACACGTGTGTCGGCCTCACGTGCAGCAACATTACACACATAATTTAGCGTAACGCAGAAGATATGTTTTTGCAGTGATTGGCTCAATACTGTACCTTGCGTTGCGCACTGGATAACAGTTGCATGCGACTGAAATACACGCTGTTGATCACCAAAATAATTGCAAGCGGGTCGGTGACGTCATGTGCACTAGGTGTATAAGGCCCATGCCACCACAAAGCAATTTACAGGCGAAAAGTTTCAGGTAATCTCCAGTAGAAGGACAAATTGAGTAGAAGAAAAACAAAAACACAGTAGAATTTCAATGTTCATATAGTTGTCTTGAGGGTTAGTGAGACACAGTCCTATGCTGTACAGTGCAGTTGCTTGCCTGTATACTACCTCGTGAGACAAGGTCCCAACGCTGTCAGGTCATTCTGTTTGAAAATCTGGAATGAGGACACGTACCTGTGGCCCACAAGAAGCCTCCCAGCATGGCGAGTGGATGAAACTGAGGGGAGCCCCTGACAAGATTTACAATGAGTCCAACATGCCAGATGGCTATGCAGTCTACCCACTGGTAAAACATTCCTTGTTTAAAAAAAAAAACACACAAAGTGACATAGTTGTTTTAGAAAAGAGGATTATTTGGCAAATTTAAACCCAGGCTAGGAACCTTGCCGTAATAGTTTCACACTGTGCACAAATTGACTTTGTAGTTTACCCAGCCAATCTTCACATACAGTGACCTTGTTTGTGTATATCAGAATCCATAAAAAGTTTGGCCAAAACACGTTTGAGTAGATCAACCCTCCTACAGTCTGACCATTCAATATCATCCGTCTCGTTTGGGGGTCAAGAGGGGGGCAAGGGTTCTGAGTGGACGGGCTCCAGCACCCCTGCCTCCCTGTGGTTACGCAATTGGACATTATTGAACATTAATACAAGTTTTTCTCAAGAGCGCGGACATGGTGTGTTCCAACATTGCTGTAAATTAAAAACCAGAGTGTCTAAATTGCTCACTTACAGGTACATGTAAAAATACTTTGTTTAAATAAATGAAAGATAAAGTACATGCAGGGTGTACAAATGAAAAACTGTACACAAAGAGACAACCAGATGGATTTTATCAAAGTTCTTACCATCACCAGTGTCAGCTTTCTTTACAGGTACGAGATTGGAGCCAAAGAAGACGACGGCAATGGCCGCCCCGATGAACCCCACAAGAACATTATTCGAACTATTATTACTTGTAGTTGCATCTGTTAAGTTGTACCATTGAGTACCATTGTCTTCAAGTACGATAGTATCTTTCAGGCTCAGTCTCACATTGTGTGATTTCAGATCTACAAAAAAAGAAAACAATTTTAATAGTCAGTCAAAGGCTTGGCTTGTGTCATTAAAACAAGTAGACCTCAATGCGTACGACGTTAATATGAGCATTTAGTACAGGAAAAGGTGCCTTCGTCCTGAGGTAAAAACAGCTACAATGAACGTACAATGCTGCTTTTGACCTCAAAGATGGCGGCGAATGCATTAAGATCTATTGTGTCCTTGGGCAAAACTACAAAAATACTTCTCATCAATGGGTATCTGTGAGGGTAGAGATTATTGATGCGTATGATTAGCAAACAGTGTCCAAATTTGACTGTCATGGGTGGCATGCAAAGGATTTGATTTTCATTTTATTTTGCAATTTATTTTAACTAAAAATTATTTAATTACTCGTTATTTCTTTTTATATATATGTATACAATTTTTTGATTTTTTATTTCTTTTTATTTCTTTTTTTTCTGGGGGTGGGGGTTCCCCATCTTCCTTTAGACTTTAAGATACCATATTGATTTGGTACAATAAACATAAATTGCCAGAAATATTTTATAAGCAAAACAAAAAATATTAAAATTCAGCAGGCCCTTAGGGGGGCTGAAGCCTGCCCTGAGGGAGTTGGAGCCCGCCCTGAGGGGTCTGGAGCCCGCCCTGAGGGGTCTGGAGCCCGCCCTGAGGGGGCTGGAGCCTGCCCTGAGGGGGCTGGAGCCTGCCCTGAGGGGGCTGGAGCCTGCCCTGAGGGGGCTGGAGCCCGCCCTTAGGGGGCTGGAGCTTGCCCTGAGGGGGCTGGACCCTAACCTATGAGTGCATCACTGATTATCACTGTTGCACTTGCATACTCCTATAAGTAGTTGAGATGGTTGCAGTAATGCTCATGGCCCAATGAACCAGGGTAGTGGAAGTGTAGACTGCTTCACCCTTGCTTCAAAAGCAACTAAAAAATATATGCCTATTATTGTTTGAATAAATCTTTTCTCAAGGCACTTCGACCTTGACAAATCTGTGAAATATTTCATTTACGTTTGAGGTATCTTCAAACAATACATCAACACATCAGGGCCTTATTTCATAAAAGTTGCACAAAACAGAGCGCCCGTTGGCAGAATTTCTATTTCATAACCACTGCTTACCGTAAGCTAAGAAAAAAAAGCGTGTCGTGGCCGAGCGGTCAAGCGGTCACACTGGACTCAAACTCTGGTGTTTCTGATCAGCAGAGTGTGGATTTAAGTCCCGGTCTTGACACTTACGTCCTTGAGCAAGACACTTAACCATTATTGCTACGTCCTTCGGATGGGACGTAAAGCTGTAGGTCCCGTGTGTTGTATTAAAATCTATTAGTGCACATAAAAAAAAGGTAAAACACTTTTCGCTAAGAGAAGGGGTTTGCCCCGGTACTTCTGGCATGGTTGGCTGCAATTGGAGACTTTTGGACGGTCCTTCTTCGCAGTTCTCACCAGTAGTAGTACGCGTGCTCAGAACTATGCACGCAATACTGAGCGTGTGGGCACACGCTCAGAACTGTCAAAATGGACCGTTGCGTCTGCTGCCACCAGAGTCTCAAAAGTCTCCCATTGCTAACTTACTGGCAATTCTTGTAAGCAGATGATTGACGCAACAATGCAAATCTCAAATGTTTTTGAAATACACTTTTGCTTTTGCACATTGTTCTGCTATAGTTTGCTAACCGATAAACAGCTTTTTGAAAAAGGGCCGATGCCTGGTTTTTTGAGACACACTGGCCATCATTATTATATAATATGAGCATGAACTTTGAACTTGCATGCCGGACCATTATGTGCCTTGTTGTCATGTACATCCAACTGGTGGTTGTACAAGTATTTAGAACGAGGAAAATAACTTCACTTTTGTCGTTGTCATGCTTCCCAACACCAACAATATTTTGCAGTGAATTGAAAGAACTTCATCTAAACTTAATGTTTACTGATTTAGGCCTAGGTCTAGTCATGATATTGATAGTGAGATAATCGTAACCCTCCATCGGGCTGAAATGCCATTATCTGGCTGCCACTTTAACTCCCTTAATTTAGGTCAAATTATATCCCTGACAAGTTGACAGAATGCATACAGTGAGGAATAGGCACTTTTAACGATCACCGAGTGTCGAAATCATGACAAATAAGCCATTTTCACGTCTTCGTTGGGCTTGACAATGCTACTCGCTAAATGCCATTTCAGTTCCTTTGGGCATGAATGGGCGAAAGTTCCAGCCGCGCGATGAAATGTCTGCTTGATTTATTTTTTTTTAAGTTCAATAATTACTGTTTTTGCTTCCAATTCCTCGCGGGGAATATTAAAAAAAGGGAAATAAAGCCCAACATCCATTTAAAAAATCAGCAGCCGGTTATGGAAACTTTTCCAAGTTACTCTTTGAGAACATGTCCAACTAGAAAAGTAGCACTAGCAGCCCCACTGGCAGTGGCACTGTTCTGTAGTGTGGTGTAACAATTTACAAACAAGCAGTAAAGTACATGACTACCACTGATCATCAGCATCACCACCATGGAGGAAGGAATTAAAGTTCGTCAAAACCTTTGCAGCAAAGCTGGAGGGGGCATTATTCATCAATTTCACCTGTCAAAAACTGTATTTGGCGTTTCTTCCTCCATCCATGTACAAAAAGCCAAAAAATAAAGTTTTGTGTTAAACTCACCCGCAGTCGCAGATGATACACAACCGACAGATGGGGTAATCACGAATACAACAGCCAGAAAAACGCAGAAATGTAACGAAAAACTACGGCAATTACCCAGTGCCATGTTGCAACTGTTTGATAAATTTCACAGGATTGTCCGATTAGGAAAAAGATAAGTTGCTGATCGTCATGATTGTAGCCCAGCAGGACCTACTTGACTTCTACCTTTCTCGTGATCAAAATTGTGCTAGCGTGCATGTAGTGAGGCCAGTCAGCTGATTGTTGATAAATAAAATGAAGCAGGCCTAGTATAGCGCCCCCAACGTCTGCAATCAAGCACATACATCCCTGAACTGTCAAAGAGGGGGCGGACACCGGTGGGGCCGAGAGAACAGCAGCTTAGCCATGATTTTTTTCACTGGGTCGGGGTAAGGAGAGGGGGAGGGGCGGGGCCATGTTTTTAAATGAATTTACATTTTTTTTGATTTTTTTAATGGTGGGGGTGGGGGCACAATAAAATTGTTCCCCCACCCCCATGCTACGCGGCTGCAAGCGAAAGACCCCCTACATGCTAGCTGAATGACTGGTTTGGCAAAATATGTACCCTCCCCCCAGACAGGGACATGGTTCATACTTATCAATCTCAACAAACAACACCCCAACCCCCCCCCCACTTTTTAATGCACATTATGCCTGGCTGCTGCTAATTTTCTGCCTTGGTGTGCAATCCCTTACCTACTGTTTAAAAGGTCACCTGGGCCCCCCCCCCCCCCCCCCCACCCCTCCAGAACTACAAGGTTAGGTAAATACTGCCAAAACTCTGGACTCCTTGCGAGGAAAGTTTTCGGCCTTTTTTTTTCAATAGCTATTGACCCAATTCCCCGGACTTCATCATCACAATAATCTTGGGTGCATCATTCTGGGAGTCAGTGTTCCTGTGCGTGATACAGTGTATTGCGTATTTTGGCAATATTTCTTCCTTTCCTCACGTGTTCCCGATTTCATTTTAAATTGATTTATTACATTGTAAGTTTGAAATGTTATCATTCCACGAATATGTTTTAAGGGGTGGACAAATGTGATTATTTCAAAATAAAAATCACACAAAAATGCACCTGCGTTAATCTCCCATAGCCGATGGCTCAGAGATGCCTCCAAGCTCGATGGTGACCTTTCCGTCACCAGACTTACACCGTCTGTACCATAAGTTTTACATGCAATTTGCCTGCCAAAAAAGGTGAGCGCGGCAGGACAGTAGCCAAGTGTGACACTGGTGCAAGTGATTAATACAAAAACCAGGAATACCTCCTAGGCACGATACCAAAACAACCTTGAAAATGTTCCTACTAGGAGAGCAAAATCACTAAAGGGTCAAACAATTTTCAGGGACATACTGAGCTTATATATTCGGGTGGGATTCGAACCAATGACCCCCCCTTCCCCCCCACATTCTAGAGGTATCTTAACCACTAGACCACCCAGCATGGCTTGTGACAAGAGGCCAGTTTAAATCCTATCATTAGCAGCAGTTACCACAAGCATTGTATAGTACAAAATTTAATCTGCAAAAGTACATGTGTAAATCAAACACGACTATTGAGATTCTGTACAATTACAACACCTGCATCCAACGGTGTAGCCAGGATTTTTTCACTGGGGGCGGGGGGCCATTACTTTTCAGTAGGGGCCCAGGGGCCATGCTTTGTAATGCACTACATGTACCTGGATTTTTCATGGGGGCACCTAACGGGGGCACATGCCCCTCCCTCTCCCTATGGCTACGTCGCCAGCTAAAGCATGTGGAAAGACCTTGGGCTTACGCGTCCTGGTGGATTATTCCACGAGCCTGAATCTTACTATCACACCAAAGAATAACACAGGAGAACAAAAATTCACTGTGACATTAACCAGTTACTTTATTGAACATAGCTTGCCATTCAGTGGCTCATCTCTTATCATGTCAGTCAGTATTCCAACCAGTGGGTGGGCAACCCATTACTAGTCAGTGATTAGAGGAAAATATTCATGTTATATCAATGCAGTGGTGTTGTAACTTGACGATGGCTCTTAGGTGGAATTATGGTCGACTCCTGTCATTCTGTTGTTTTTCACTTCGATCTAGATGACACACAAAAAGGGAGAAAAGGACAGAGATGATTGTCGAGTTGAAAAGACGCTTATGTGAGTTGTACTATAATAGTTTAAGGTCAAACTCATTGTCAATGAAGGTCAGTAAATTCAATGCTTTTGGAGAGTTGGAAAATGTTCAACTTGATTATTCGTTTGAATTCTGCACTGATGTGTGACAAGCACTGCACAGTTTTTTCCTTTTCCTTTTTAGATAGCATACGTATTAAATGATAAATGATTGGATTTTTTTTGGTCCACCCAACCCTTTGCAAGGTTGGCAAAACTTGCAATTGTGGCGTTAAAAAGCAAGGTCCATCATGCAATCCCTTCAGAATGAAGTGAAAAGAAACCAAAAAGCCAAAACAACAAAGTGGTGCCATGTGTTTGGGTGCAAGAAATTGTCAGTGTTTTCAGATCACAGTTAGGAAGTGAAGATCAAGAACCTGGCCGTGTATTGGCCAATCTCTTTGATATCTGTATGACATGAAAGAGAATTTAATAAGTAAAGGACATTTTATTTTATTTATTTTGCTCTAAAATGAAATCTTCAGGGTGATTGATAATAAAGTTTGGAAAAACTGGCTTCTGAACACAGGCATGCTATTGTGCTAGAATATTTATTTCATGTATTAAATCTGGTTGTGAAGCCATGGATTCTCACAAAGCGATCTTAATCGCTATCCTAGCCAAAAAAAAACATGTAAAGAAGACAAGGAAAGAAGTTTCAGTTTTAGATGTGGGAAGAAAACCCTAGAGAAATATTCCAAGGAAAACCCACGCAATCAGGTAAAACCCAATCCACATAGTGCCCACAGAGGCATTTGAACCATGTTCCTGAGAGGTGGAAGGCGAGGGAAGATACCACAATTAAAGCCAACCCGACCAATATACGCTTCACGCTTTGTGTTAGAATATGTGCTGCATGCTTGAGTGGTCAATTAATTCATTAAACGGGAAGGTTATTCCCAACTTGACTACCTTACCTCTCTGATTCATCATCTATGCCATCTGTGGAGCTGGTTGTTGCTGCTGTGGTACGGGAGCCACTCCAGCACCCATTGGTCCGGGTACGGGGACCTGTTGGGGCTGGCCGGCGACGGGTTCCAGGGGCTTGACTCCCTTCTGCTCAGAGTACGGCTGGGCGGGAATCTCCTCGTCCTTGGGCTCCACAACGCTAACGGCATCGGGGAGGGGGCGCTTGGGACCACTCTTGCCGGAGGAATCCCACGGCAGCATGATCTTGACCTTGATGCCGAGCACCCCTGAAAATATAAACAGACAAATAAATTTGTCATAAAAATCAAAGTAAAAAATTATAGTAATTTGTTCCTCTTCTTGAGACAGGCACTTGAACAGACATTTTGGAGTCACTCATCAACATTAACAACAATGAAAGAAGATCAACATACTTCAACAAGTTAGTGCAGTATGTTGCCGACCAAGCAGATTGCTAAACTGTTTTGTTTTCATTCTTTACAGCATTCTTCCAGTTAAACAATGGCTCACTGGCTACAATGTCCAGGCTGTCATGCGGGCTAGTTCAAAGCTTTCCAAAGATACATCTTAAACCACTGCCAGCACAGTTTATTCATATGGCTTCAAATTCATATCCCATACAAATGAAAATGTTGGGGAAAAAAAACCTGATGAAGTGGCATGTTTACTGGTCTGGCAAGCTAGGACCATCAATTTTTAAAAATGACCCCACAATTGTAGTATCTGTCTAGAATTTGGATAACACTGCTCTGAAGGTTCAAAATGAAAAAGGAAAGGCACTTTTTTCCTGAGCTGAAATGAAGAGAACGACTGCACTCATCTTTGGAGTCTTGATTTACTCCTTAGTCTCATACTTACTTCCTCCACTTGCCGACAGGCAACCTCAATCCTCCACTCTACAGTCACTCAAAACCAAAATGTTTGGACTTGGATAAGATTGGTATGCCTGGCCCAGTGATAAGCAATCGTTATTTGGGGCCTACAGCCTTCAATCTTCTCCAATCAGACAACTTCCAGGAGAGGATTTGGAAGGGTTAGTATATTAAAGTCAACGTACCCTGCCTGAGCATGACGTGTCGGATGGCTGTGTCGACGTACTCGTTGACTGGATCACCACTGTGGATCATCAAGCCATCTACAAACTTCATGGACTTGGCACGCTGACCTCTCAGCTTACCAGAAACGACCACCTCACAACCTTTGGCATTGCTCTCCATGATGAACCGCAGTACACCATAACACGCCCTGTTAAAGTCAACAGTCAAAATTTTGGATGAGACTTATCACTTACAGAGCACTAACTTTTCAAAATATATTAAAAGAGATTACTTATCAATGAGGATCTTATAATTTATGATTCTAACTTCTGTCAAAAAAGAAAAACAAGTGGAATGGAACTTCAGCATATTCATCATTTCACTACCATCTCATACTTTCAGGCATGAGAATGGGTGACGATAAAAAAACAGGAAATCAATTTTTTTGATACATTAATAATCGCGAATTGCACGGCGCAGATACCAGCTGAGTAAGAGGGGGTGGGGTAAAATTGTTTGCTGTGGGTACAATACATTGATGCTGAGATGCAACTGGCTATTGAAAAAACAATCGGAAAAATCTAACGTAAAAAAATACATGTCCGGATTTTGCGCAACGTCCGGAAAGTGGGCAACGTGATGCCCGGTTGGCGCCGCACTCGGTGTGAGCCCCGCCGCTAGCGGTAGTGGGACCGGGGCCGAGTAAATGGGAGGAAAACACTCAATGAAAAAATGATGAAATTCTAACAACGCTAGACGTATCTTCTCTTAAAAAGCTCACAGTAATGATCTTCCAAGTTTGTAATCCATGCATCGGTCACATTTATAAATTTGTAAAATTTGTCTTTACCTGTGATAAGCGTTGTGACCCATTCACCATTAAAATTTACTCTTCAACAACTTTTCAGTATCTTCAAAATAATCTTGAGAGTTTAAAAAACCGTAGCACTTTAGAAAAATATAAGAAAATAATCTGCAAACAACGACTATTCTCCACACACGTGCGTCGGACACACACCTTCTCGAAATTTCTGCCAGGTCATAGGTCAAAACGTAAATTTATCTCCAGCCGTAAAATGCCTTAACCGTATCTGGAAATGGTGCTTTCATTGGAAAGTGTGTAATGACGGCTGGTGGAAGAGGCTAAAATAGAAATCGCGGCCGAATGTACACATTGTTGTCAGTAGACTTAGTAAAGTCTCCATACTTCTGCGTTCGCTGCATC
Organism: Marthasterias glacialis; assembly: GCA_911728455.2. Lineage (NCBI taxonomy): Eukaryota > Metazoa > Echinodermata > Asteroidea > Forcipulatida > Asteriidae > Marthasterias > Marthasterias glacialis. Next base: position 13,204,513 of record OU452228.1, on the reverse strand, counting down.
AGCATGAAACGTATTGCAATCAACAGACGAGCCGTATCGTGAAAGAAGCAAGGAATGAGAGAAGTCTACTCATTTCGTCTTGCACGCGGGGGGGCGGCCTGCCTGCCAACACCCCGCACGTACCACGGTTGGTTATTTTTCACAAACGAGAGACGTCACGCACGTAGAGTACATTATACATTACGATTAACGTTTATAAGGTAACAATTTCTGATTTAAAAAGAGAGATTAGCAAAATACACATGTATACCCCCGAACCTCACCCCCCAAATTTTATATCAAATTCACATTGATCTCGAAGACCACAAATTTGAAAGGAAAAAAAACGGAATTCCGGTCTAAACCGGAAGATTCTCATGCCTGTACTTTAAAACGATGATGAAGCAATGGATATGAAGCCAAGTACGCACAGCGCGCAGTATGGGTCAATGAGCAACCTCATTTTGACCTCTATGTGAGGGCGCCCCACTGCATTGACATCATGTTTGTAAGATCTTTATGAAATAGACATCATTGAAAGTGAGTACAGAAGGTTATTCATAGCTACCCCACAAGGCATTTTGGCCAAGAATCTTTCCCTCTTCACAAAAAAAACCCCAACATCACGGTAATTTCAACAGCCATACTTTCGGACTCTGGTGTGACTAATATGCCTAGCCCCATCTGGACATGGTTGGTTTTAGCAGCTGTAGAACAAGATAAATCAAACTCTGGCTTGACAAGGGCATACATTTTAACCACTTAACGACCGTGGCTTACGGCTGAGGGGCAGCAGAGTCATGGTGAACAAAGACGACTTCCATGCAAAATTTATTGAAAGAGAACTGTAAATCCCAGTGTCAAATATCAAATTGTTCGTTGTCTCTACCTTTTTCAATTAGTGCTAATTTCGACAACAATATTCCCTCCAAAATTTTAGTTTGTTGTTCTGAAATTAACACTGTGGGTGGAAACATTTTGGAAATTCCGGATCACACTGGATAAGGATCTGGGGAGCAGTTATGGTTAATTAAAAAAATAAATAAATAATACAAAATTTAAATGACATACCTTCTGACGGCAAGACCACCGATGAGCTTGTAGCGCAGTGACTCACACTGTGCAATGGCGCACAGACCACGGGTGGCAACCTTCTCAGCGTACAGCTGCAAAAGTCAAATAAATGTAACACTGGTTATCAAGTCAATATGCTGGATAACAATCAACTATTTTGGTTATGATGATATGAATTGGATTGAGCAGTGGCGTCTGCTTTTTTCAGTATTAATTTGATTCAAAATTATTGTTTTGTCAAGAAACAACACAAGTCCAAGGAATATATTTTCAATTAACAATCACAGACACTAAAAATATACGTTCACATGCAAAATAATACATAAATATCCAACAACTATATTCATTAAAGATGCTAGGTCCGATTTTTGGCCGATTTGACACGAAAATTAAGATTTAAATCTTAAATAGCTATTATTATAGATTCATGTAAATTATAAGCTTTCATTTAAGGTATTGCAAAAAAAAAAATAAATAAATAAATCTCTGCCATCAATAAGTGGTAGTTAGTTAAAAATTTTAAATTAAATATTGCCTGGATCCCAACCTTATCTCACGCCATCAGCCATATACAAACAATTTTGCATGTTACATGTATTTTGTGCCTTGTATGTGGATAATGCAAAAGTATTTTTTTTTTTCGTTTTGAAACAGCACCATGTTTCAAAATTCGTTCAGAGAAGACATTCTTTAACAAAATTACTTTTGGTGAAAACTGAACCATGTAACTTTACTTAAGCAAATACTGTCCAAACAATTACACCATCTTTACACAGCCTGTCAAACAGCCATCCCCCTATACACTACATAAAAATGTTTTTCCCCCTTTGTAAAAAATAATTCCCCCAATTTGGCTACTGACCTCAACAGTTCCCTCGGCAAAGTTGAAACGCTTCTGCACCACAGCTGTCAGTTCCCTGATGCGACGACCTTTCTCCCCCAACACATTCTGGGTCCTAGTGGCCATGATGATGATCTCCGTACGGGTTGGTGTCACACGCACCTCCACACCGCTGTAACCATCCTCAGCAAGCTCACGGGTCAGGAACTCATTCAGCTCGGCTTTGAACACTCCATCAGCTACAAACTGGGAATCAATAAATTATCATGTTTACTTAAAGCATAAGTTTCAACAAATATAATCAATTTTGTTACTTGGTACACCAGCCAATCACTGTTGGGCTATCGTCACCTAAAAATACAGCTATTTCCCAATTCTCATCAGTTCAACGAGAAATGCATGGGGCAATGTTAGCTGACTGTGGGCAGCCCAATGTTGTATCGTTTCCTTCAATACTTGGGTGAAAACGCCAAAAAAAAGTTGACGCGAAAATAGTGAAGAGACGGCATACAGTGCTCAGTAACACAGAATAATTTTTGGCTTAAATCTGCACTGGTGGCCACTGTTTTTGAAAAGAATTGACAAACATGGCTGTCGCATGTCAAGCTCATTCTCACAAGTCTTTCTTGCCATGCAATGCTATCTGTGGTGTGCTTCTGTTCGATGAGCAGGAGGCTGCCACACAGCTGACAGTCTTATTTGTTAACTTTTTCAAAACAATAGCCATCAATGCAGATCTTGGTTGAACAATCCTCGTTTTTACCCAAACATATCTGACACAATTTCACAAACTTATTCTTTAACAGGAACATCTCCAGCCTACTTCAGGTTAGTTGCGATAATCATAACCCTTGATCCTCCCAACGTGTCATAAAGGGGCGTGACCAAGAGCTACGGTTATCGTAGCTACCTTTGGGTTCAGGTTAGTTTATTTGGAGTAGTTTTCTATGAAACCCCGTTATGACTCTTCTTTTTGTTTGAGCCATTTGTATGCTCAAGTTTATAGTATACCACGTAAGTAATGGACATTTGTTTACTGTGACCCTTTATTTGCCAAATGATGACTAAATGTTAGAAGAGTGATGTTGGGTCTCAGCTTTTCAAATTAAGATTCAACTGATTATACTAGGCCTATTAACATTTAGATTGAAGAAAAATTCCTTGAAAATTTTTAAGAAGGCCTTTTAGGTCTGGTGTCACTTGTCAATGGAAGCTTCCATTGACAGTGGAATGACAATCTAATAGATTGTCATTCCACTGAATGGAAGCTAAGATGTCATCAACTTCAAAGTCAAAAAGCCCCATCAATTCAAAGCTGTAAAGTGTAAGGCATACCTAGCCCCATACATTGTGCCAATACGCTGGACTCCCTCCGCTTCTTGGCCCAACGAACCCTGTCCTTTAAAACCAGACATCAACTTTCGAATAGAGACTTACTTTTTTTGGCAAATTTATCCCTCAATGATAGGTCGGTCGTTGCTGTCAGACATGTCAGACTCACAGGCAGAGTCTGGAAAAGATTTCCGCATGATCCCCCGTGCGATAAATCAAAGGCTTTTGCTGGAATTTTATGTCAAATATTGGTGATATAAGCCCATGTCAACGACGGCGGAGGAGCCATGATGATTACTGTTCAGCGCGGGTCGTATTCCTGCTCTAGTCTTTATTCCAGCAGTCATTTTGCGACGTTTACCTGATAGTGGTGACGTCAAGGTGTCGCGCAGCGGTAAACGTTCTTGAATGTGCTGACTGATTGCGCGCATTACATTGACGTCACCGCTATCAGGTAAACGTCGCAAAATGACTGCTGGAATAAAGACTAGAGCAGGAATACGACCCGCGCTGAACAGCAAATATCATGGCTCCTCCGCCGTCGTTGACATGGGCTTATAGTTATCACCGAGATTTGACATAAAATTCCAGCAAAAGTGTAGGATTTATCGCACGGGGGATCATGCGGAAATCTTCTCCAGACTCTGCCTGTGAGTCTGACATGTCTGACAGCAACGACTGACCGATCATTGTGGGATAAATTTGCCAAAAAAAGTAAGTCTTGATTCGAAAGTTGATGTCTGGTTTTAGACCCAGTAACTGGGGCGCTGTACTCCTTTTTAAAAAATTTTGACATTATCTGTCGTACTAGCGCCCCAGTAAGGAATATGTAGTAACTGCGACGGTCAGGAGGATTTAAATTCTAATGTTACGACTGTTTTCTGACTTGAAAAAAGTCGTATTAACGCTGCGGGATCACATGTTCGCTGATGCCCGGACTTGAATATTGTTTTCCGCAGTCAACGCAGGATACCAGTCAACGAACACCACAAAGTTCTATTGGTCATGATTGCCGAGCGCGTGCTGTACAATGTTGCCATTGTGGGGTCGTTGACATAGCTGGTATCCTGCGTTGACTGCGCAAAACAATATTCAAGTCCGGGCATCAGCGAACACGTGATCCCGCAGCGTTAATACGACTTTTTTCAAGTCAGAAAACAGTCATAACATTAGAAATCAAAATGGCGATTGTAACGGCAGGGTTGTCAGAGGCCCTAAAAATCATCGATTCGGAGGACAGAAAATGATCGTGAGTACAATTAAATGCATTTTATTACACCATAAACACTTGAAGAAGACAGTAGGCGAATTTTGAGCAATTCTGTTGAGTCTAAGGCATTTTTTTTAACAGAGGTGATTTAAATCCTCCTGACCGTCGCAGTTACTACATATTCCTTACTGGGGCGCTAGTACGACAGATAATGTCAAAATTTTAAAAAAAGGAGTACAGCGCCCCAGTTACTGGGTCTAGTCTGGTTTTAAAGGACAGGGTTCGTTGGGCCAAGAAGCGGAGGGAGTCCAGCGTATTGGCACAATGTATGGGGCTAGCCTAAGACACTTCATGTTTATTACAAACTGTCCAATTATTGTTGAAATATGACATCTGAAGCGAGTGGTCTGAAAATGAGTCCCAAACGTGGGAAAGAATTCGGCATTTGTGTATCACTCTCGACACTCGGCGTCGACTTTCAATTGACATGTAATGTTAAAAGAACCCGAGTTGATCATCGGCTGAAATCTCCGGTTCAATTGGCCATCTCTAAAACAAATTGTATTAATATATTACTTTGATAATTCATGTTTCCATTGCTTTTATTATTTTATCAAGTTTTTGATTCGAAATGCATTTTCTGATCATTTTTACCTTCCTCTTCTTTGAGATTTGAGCCGCCATGTTGACAGACGGGAGTAAAGAAAGAACCCGGATGTTACCTTCACAAATGCATGCTTCGTGTGGAAAAGTTTGGACCCCATTTCATCAAATCATTGATTGCACGTAGTTTATACTGGGAGCCAGACTTTAAAAAAATTGACACTAGAGGGCGCTATTACAATTAAAAGACAAGCGCTTTTGTGTGGTGGTGCAAAACATACTTTTGGAAACCGTACGGTTTGGGTTTGGACTTGGGATTAGGCTGTGTCTTCAAGCAGGCGGGGAGCCAAAACCGGAGCTCACCCGAAGCCGTGGTTTAAAAAAGGGCATATTAGTTTGATAGCCTACTTGATCCTTTGTGCTTACGGATCTATTTCTACCTCCATGCTGAATGATGCACAATAAACGTAAACCCGAATACTGCAAAACAAAACTTGACCAGCAACAGCAACAAGAAGGCTAAATACTTCCCATGTTCATCAAGAGACAGGACCTTTTTTGTCAAAAACAAATCCTGGATTGCAAACTTAACCCGAATACCGGTGATTTCAATGGGGAATTCAAGGACCATGTGGGGCCTGTCACAAAAGAAGACGAAAGCAGATTGGTCTAACACCCCCACCCCCTCCGAAAAAAGAAGAAAAAACAAAACAAAACAGCAGCAGCAGCAACAACAACAACAAAAGAAACAGCAACATAAACAGCAGCAACAACAACCCACAAGCTTAGGGCCGAAGGACCGGGAACATAGTATGGCGGGAGGAACTGGGGGACAGGGTAGATTTTGACGGGTAGTCCTTCGCAATTCCAGAACGCACCAGAACGCACGCACCTGAGAGTACCTGTGACTAGAGGAAATTCATCCATACTCAAATAGCAATGGGCATAAAACTGAAGTGGGAGCCACATGCCGTTCATGCCACCATCGGAAGAAATTACCGCCGGTCTAAGAAGGTCGTCAACGATTAGGAATAGTTAGTCAAAATACATACAAATGAGTTATTGTCGTGACCGGACATAATCTCACTCTGTGTCCTTGCTCTATCATTTCACGTTACCAACAACCACGCCTAAACATTTTGTTTGCTAAGTATTCCGTTTATGAGGCGTGGGGCTATACGCAAAGGTATTATACCTTTTCGTTTAAAATTCATTTCTAAGAAAAATGTAATTTTCTTTCTTTTTTTATATTTTTTTATTACCATTTTCTGTATTTTTTTATATGCCAGTGCAAAGTGTAATAAAATAAATAAATAGATAAATAAAATAAATGTTGGTCTAATTCGGCGAAAAGTCGGGTCGATGCAACTTAAACTCTACGTCCTCCACAGACGTTACATCTTTGATTTGCCGAACAACATATCAGCTGGACGTAAACCAAAATCAGGTTGGCTCAGTGGTTTCTTTCCCTGCCTTTCACACCTCTGTGGACCCCTGGTTCGAATCCCGGATTGGAGCCTTGCATGTGGATTGGGTTTTCAGTACCTACCTGATTGCGTGGGTTTTCCTTATTGGGGATTTTCCTCCCACATCTAAAACTGACATTCAACATCTTCTCTACACAGGTATCTTCAGGCCTACGGGTCACAGTGCAAGGCACTTTTGAGGGTCACTTGGTTTCATTAACAGAAAGATATTACAATAAAGTCATCTCGGTTGTCATCGTGTGTAGTCTATTTATTGTCTGTACTCCTCTGCATGTGTGTCTGTCTGTCTTGTTTGTCTTTCTGTCCATAGCAAGGTTCTTGCTCTATAATCTGCCGAAAGGCTGATACAGTGTTTCCAATCAGCAGCGTGTTGGTTCGAGTCCCGGTCTTGACACAGTGTCCTTCGGCGAGACACTTAACCATTCATTCTTGCTTCGTCCTTCGGATGGGACGTAAAGCCGTACTTCAGGGTGTTGTGTAATACACGTAAAAGAACCCGCAGTTATATACTTATCGCTAAGAGAAGGGGCCCGGTGTTTCTTGTATAGTTTGCTGCAGATTGCGCTGCGTCATGTAAACTCATAACAATATTAACGGTTCTCATAAATTCAAAAACGTATCATACCTATCCTAAACATCAAGAACGTTAAGACGCCCGTAGATAAAGCGCTGTAATAACTGAGCATCAGCCCATTCTCATCTTACAATTAAATTGTCTATAATTATTTATACTTATTTATGGTAATTAATTTAACAAAAAATAGAGGGTTGAACTTATAATAACAATGTAATTATAATACCGGAGTCTAATACCGCAACGCATTCAGCAGCCACTGCCAGGAGCACCGGGGCAAACCCCTTCTCTTAGCGATAAGTGTAACTGGGTTCTTTTACGTGCATTACACAACATACCGGACCTATAGCTTTACGTCCCATCCGAAGAACGAAGCAATAATGGTTAAGTGTCTTGCTTAAGGACACAGGTGTCACGACCGGGACTCGAACCCACACTCTGCTGATCAGAAACACCAGAGCTTGAGTCCAGTGTGCTAGACAGCTCGGCCACGACACGCCACGAACTAGAGGATTGGAGTGAATGAACTTTTAAATAATAAAATAAAAAAACAACCAATCAATTCATAAATAAAAAGTTTCGTTATTTAATTCCTTTTGTGTATTCTTAACGGAAGTGACGTTGGTAGAATATTGACCTATTACAGGTTTTAAACATGCCTTCAGCGTTACCCGACTACCGGAAATGATTAGACCCAATGAAATGTAGTACCGCATTTTTAAGTATCACGTCACAAATAATTTGTTTATTTTGTGAAACAACTTCGTTTAACAAATCATTGTATTTTAAAGGGGAAGCACATCACTGATTTCTGGAAGAATTTATTTTCATCCTCCAGTGAAAAGTTCATCTCATTCGGTTGTCACGTTTTATCACTGAAAAACACCAAAAAGCGGTTTGTTTTTGTGTGCGGGGGTTTTCTGTGTACGCTAACATCGGGCTTATTTCGATTGCTGATATCGGAATAAGCAATGATGTCCCGAGGGGTCTCCGAATGTTCACACTTCAACTTGAAAGTATAGTTTTATTCTATTCGTAAATATTCTAGAGGATTGGACTGGGGTAGATTTATTATCAGTGAGCAAAGTGAATCCTAAAAAATGTTAATAATTGCCTCACGTTTCGACCCCAGCAGAGTCTCTCTCTAAATTACAACATTTAGCCTATGAGAAAGACTCTGCTATTGGTCGAAACGTGAGGCCATTCTTAACATTTTTTGCATGAAACAATAGGCCCTTGTGGTTGGTAAGCAGTTTGCAACAGCTAATTTTTTTTTTCAAAGTAAATCCTGTAACTCCTCAATAATACAGGATTGGTTTTCATCCATTTTGTTTTATCATTATCTGAAAGTCTGAAAGCTCACTGATCATGAAGTTCGTACCAGTACCAATCTTCCATACAAATTAATATTTCTACCTGAAAAAACATCAAAGTCGAGAAAACAGTATTTGAGGACCCCGATTTTAATTTCGATTGTTACAATCGAAATCTATTTTCTCGACTTTGTGTTTACATGCTGAAAAGTGTGCTTGGTTTTTCACTATTTTCTCTTAACTTGGATGACGGATTGAGCCCAAATTTTCACAAATTTTGTTTATGTATGTACTGAATTACACAAAGTAAAAACACTGCACCATCAGCTTTACAAATCCAGTATTTTTAACTTTAAACACAAAATATACTTGGTGTGTGTAATCGCGGTGTGGTGGTCACTGTAGCCGGTTAGCAAGAGGGAACCATCGGGTAGAATACATTTAGGGGGAACATGAAGATATGTAGGAAAACATTTCCAAGATAACTCATCAAGACCTGACCGCATCTTCTTACCGGCACTGGACCCATCAACGTACCCTGCGGCCACCCCCTTTGAAACAAAGAATGTCAGAATAATGGGAATCTGATAAAGCTGTGAAATGAACCAGCACATGATAATGTTCGGCCTTCATTTTCAACCATACACCCGGACAAAACAATCACTCGTAAAAATCCCATCAGATAAGCATCATTTTGGTACACTGCATGAATGTGTGGTATGTGTGCGGCAACTTCTATTTTAGGGCCGTCAACACACACTAAAGACCTCTTCAACGGTCCCCGCCGTGTGGCAACGCAAACACCAACTCGTTGCTCCAGCCCTTCTTGTGAAGTCGTAAAAATTGTACCATTTTGTTGGATTTTACCCTGGCTTTTCAGGGGCATTTCCTTTTAAATAGTTGCATTGTGGGGATGGATACCTCCAAATTAGAGATTGCTGGTACACTATGAGGGAAAAGGGGCCCTAATGCCACACGGAAATGGTTTGGAAAATGGTAAATTCGTTTGCGTTTTGATAAGCTTTTTTTTTTGTAGGAGTGGCTTTTACGTAACGCATTGTTGTCTTGATACCGGTTGATGGTTAGCTAGGACCATGGTATGTTCCGAGGTGTTACTGTATACCCACGCGTGTGTGTAGTACACCTTGCAATGAAATCAGTCAATTAAGTTCTGTGGTACTGCTGGGGGAAACTTAATTGTTTAGCTTTGACCGCATCACAGGACCACCGCCTAGCGGCTCCCTTTGACATCTCTTCTTTATCTGTTATTATGCAAATCAGTTAGAGGAAGGGGTGCACCCGCGTGTGGCTTTTTTTATATTCTTCTCCAACCAAGGCATTGTAATGTGAAGCCCTTGACTGTGGTGTAAATAATGCTCATTTTCACCAACTCGAGGCAGCTATAAAACTGTGGGAGGATTTGACCGGTGTACAAACTTTTTGCAGGTGTGCATCCTGGCCTGACTACACCCCCTCCAACTCTGTCAATAAATCGTATATCAAACACTTGTCATTTTCAACCGAAGGTAACACCAGTTTTATTTCCCGTCGTTAAGTGCTGGACTTTTGTATCCAGCTATATCTGGGAAGTATTTGGTGGTATTGGTAGAGAGGAACGCCTCTTAGGTGCTAGTATTTGTGTTGTAGACTCGTATTTGCTTGTCTAGACTCGCCAGCATGACTTTAGAGTTCTTGATGCCCCAGCCTCACCACGACGACACGATGTACCGGCATCCCAGCCCATCTCAAAGCTACTCCACGTATAGCTTTAACCAAACTCCGACAACGACCCAGTATCAGACTGATTTCACAGCGGGGAATTCTTTCCAGACAACGGGGACCACTGAGAGCCAGCAGCCTCCGACAACGAATCCCTGGGCTTCGGCAGGGTTCCCAATGTCAGGGGTACCCTCGGACTGGGGTTCCTCTGCCGTAGACCCCTACCAGGGAGGTGCTGCTTTCCCCGGCAGTCAGGCAGCGGTCGGCCCCACTGGATCCCCTTATTCCGAGGAAATCGATTTCTACCAAGGATTTGGTCAAACCACACCTGGTGTTAGCAGCGTCAACCAGGCATTGCACCGGCCAACGATGCGCTCGCCCTACCACCATGACTGGATGAGGTCAACTTCCTATCGAATCAATCCACAAACAGGTTCGTAGTTTTTAAACAGAAAAGCAACATTGCTACATAAATTGAAGGGATTATGGCTTTATTTATTGAGAACATAAAAGTTTGTTTTTATTTCGGCTTTACAAAAAACCCTGAGAAATAATACTTATTAATGTGTTCTTCATAAATAAATATTCTTAATTTCAATTTGATCAAAGTATAAAGTTATGTTTGTTTGATGACAGTAAAACAAAGAGGTGTTGATTCTCTGTGTTTTGTCCCACCAGCATGTCACATAATGCCATTAATACACCCCAACAAGCAAATAATGAAGATCTCATAATGGAATCGAGAAAGAAAAAAAACTTATGAAGTTCGCTAATCACCTTGAGAAAGGCCACTAAAGACGAAAGTTGATGAGCATTTTAAGGAAAAGTGGTGTTAATGAATCACAAATAATAGTGGCACAAATCAAAGCGTTCCTTGAGGCTCGGAGTGTGAGGCCGATGGAGTCGTTCGTTGTCCTCACAATTTCTTTAAAATGAAGCCTTCAAGGTGCACTTCTAAATCTAATTATAGGTCAAACCCAGCCCTTACAAATGATTTCGGTACTCTTTGAGACAGCAAAGGCCTTTATGAGGCCGACATCTTGTGAAAATGTCAGTAACCCTTACTTGTTGTGTATAAGAGGATAAAACCATGAAAGGTTCTGTGGAGGTTTCAGATAAAGACGGAGTATAGGACTTGTATTATTATCGAGAAGAATTTTTTTTAGTTTTAATCTTGACGTACACTGGTTATAAAGTTTTTACTTGAACCATTTTCTCCGGGGTTCTGTCAAAAGTTCGAGGAAGTTTGACTTCGAAATTTGCCATATAGACGCATTCGAAATAAACCAGACTGAACGTGAACAGAATCCTTGACAAAGTAAAAAACAACAACAACACCCCAACAAACCGTTTTTCCAAACTTCAGTCTTCCCTTACAAGGAAGTTACGTCATTGGTATTTGGAACCGTACGTTTGTTTCATTCCTAAATATTTGTAGATGTATACCAGAAAAAACTAACCTGTAAAAAACTCATTTCACAAGTTGTGGCGTTTTTGAGATGTTGGCGAAAATCTGGAGCGGTTATTTCATCGCTGGTGAAGAATCCGTATTCAAACGAAACCCATTTTTCTGTAAACGATGATCGGCTGACCATCGCTTCAAAATAGACAAAATTGCACTTTTTATTTAGAATGAAATAACACCTGACGAAACGATTGCACCAGATACTTGGGTATTATATGTATTTTCAGTCAAGTAAGTTATTATGTAGTAACTTGTAAGTCATTTTTTTATGTCTGCAAATGATGTAATTTCCCTTTCACCACTTATATTGTAATCATACAACTTTTAAGATTGGCATTTTATTTGGAAATCAATACTGATGGGAATTCTTTGGGTTTGGAATGAAAATAGAATAGTGTATTCTTATCACTGCATGGTTGTATTGGATAATTGACACTTAAATGCTACAACCAGCAGTTTGAGCATAATTTGTGCTTATTGTTAAATATCGATTGCATGTCATTATTGATTGGTTAGAGCCTTCCGATTGTGATTAATGCTGTTCGGCAGTAAGGGTGAAACTCTTCTGCAGGGCGGCCGACGGCACTTTCAGAGTTGAAAAAAAAATCCTTAAATCAAAGTGCTGAAATCCAAAACAACGTTTTGCCCATTCTTTGTGAACTTTTGTCACCTCTGGAATAGCACGCTCACATCGCACTAAATCACTCAACTGAAACAACTTTGTGTATGATTTGATTAAAATACCAGGCAACAGTCACCAATAATACAAAGTGTTTCATTACATTTGCTCAGGAAAAGTTGTAAAATAATCACTCCTAATTATGACACAATTTTATAAGACCAATCGACGCCAAATAAAAAAACGCTGAAGTTTCGTTATGTAGGTTTTTTTTACAACTTATTTTGGTTGTAATAGTGCTACTGTCTGCCTTGGAAACTTTATTGCATGTTATTACACAGTCATGACTCCATTCCACGAGAGGTAATAAGTGAATAAAACTGTCTGCTAAGCAAATTGTGTGGCGTTATTATTGGACAGACGCGGGATCCTCTTTTTTTATTGGAATTCTAGGTTCAACCGAAGTCAAGTTGGAGATTGTGATTCCAGAAGGAATTTTAAGCATTGAGAACACTGTCTTATTTGAAAATGATGGAAGAGAACTGTCTCCTTTGAAAATGACTGAATGCAATTCATAATCACTCCTTTCATGAATGTACCTATTTGACAAAGTAAAGACTTGAACTGTTCAATTTGAAAATAAAGGGGGGGGGGGTTCACGAAATATATGCAAATATAATTTTATTTGTTAACAACAAAACATGTAATGTCAATGTTTCATCTTGCTTTGTCAAAGTATTCCGGAATTAACCTGTTATGCTCTTGCATGATTATTGTCTACCGTACTATAAAAAAGCTTCAGAAAGTTTGTCTTTAACTTTGTTATGTGCAAGTGATTTCAAATTCCCATATTAGGTCAGATTCGCCACTGATAACAACTTTCTGGACTGAGTTTTCTTGAAGATCGTTTCAACTGTTTGAATCCATTCACTGATAAGCTCAGTGATTTTTTTGGTGATGGGAGTTAAACTAAATAAATTCTGCCTTGTGGAGCAGTTTCTTCCATCTGTAGATTTTTGAATTTCCTCGGCAAGTTCAATCCTACTGAAATGCAAAAATAGTTTTTATCAAATAACTGCAGTATGGGTTATATATGCAAAGTTCAACCAACAATTGAACAATCGGCTTAGATACATAAATCGCTTTATGAACACTGAACATTTTTCTTAAGAATACAATATTCTTCTGCAATACTTCCGTTTCTACTTCGTTTGCCTGAATTCCTACATGTAATTGAAATTCTTATACTAAAATTCGTTTTGTTAGGAATGCCTGTTGGTCTATTTGTTTTGCAATTGTGTTTAACAATATACTCCTGAACTCGACTTTTATCGTCCCTTGATTGTTGACTGTGACACCTTCATCTGAATTTTATCACAAAAAACTGACACATTTCGGCAAACTTTGTCCAGAAATTAACGACCCGGTCTGCGGTTAGCTAAGTATTGCGGGGACTTGAGTTCCCGGCAAAGTTGACCATGATGGGTTGACCCACGGGATCAACTCTCATATGGAAGTCACATCATTCCGTATCGATCAAGGGTGGATTTCACAAAGCGCTAGGACTAGTCTTATCTCGAGTTAGGATGAGTAACTAGTCCTAACTTATAGGACTTGTCATAAGTCTGTTTTTTTAAAAGATCCCACTGCTGTTTTTCAATAGGGTTAGTTTTTCCGCGGCCCATCTGTGCTTGGCAAAATATTCGTGATGTCCAGTTAGGACAATCAGACAATGTGAACCTGGCCTTAGGCAATAGAGGGTATGCACAGCCGTTTTCCTACAGTAAACTTACGGCCGTTTTGACCTCAGTGAGGGCGCTGCTTGTACATATCTCCATATGGGACTCATGACGTCAGCCGCATAGGACCTAAGGTCTATTCCACAATTTCACACATATTTCGTTCCACTTAATTATTTTAGTATTACCCTGTTAATTATGACTTTAATAATGACTTCCCTCCTATTCTTCGGTTTTGGTAATTATCTTGGAAAATTATTATTTTGTATCTAAAATCTCGCCGATTATGAAGTTGATACGAAATTATGAAATGATGTCATATTTGAGAAAATCTCATGTGAAGACCCCGCAATTCACTGGTGCTCATGTTGAGAGTGAGCAAAATCCCCGGCAAAGAATAACCCGTTCCTCCTTGTACGGTTAAACCTGACGCTTGATGACATTTCATCAAAGTGTTTTCTTAACTTGGGGACTTGAATGAATTTACTCTTCCACTTAACTTGACCGTACTTGAGCAGTTCTTCAACAACGTTTTGGAGGGCAGTGGGATGGTGTCATTGACTTGTGTTCTTGTCAACGGCGTTTTCTGAGAGACAAAGTGATTCGGGAGGTATCAATGACGCTCCCAAACGCCAGGCGGTGTGTAGCAATAAGCTTAGCGGGACTATCTGACAAAGGGTGTGGACTTCTCCCTTTGAACGCAGTCATCCAAAACTCCTCTGGGATGTTTCTTGTTATCACTTCTTAAGATGATCATTCCTTTCAAGACCGGGTTTAATTGATGCAAGACTGCTGGCTTTGCTCTTTGTTGAGATAAGGAAGGATTTTTCGATGAGTCATATCTTAGTGTTTTTTTTGCGGGGTGGGGGGGGGGGGGGAGGGGTAAAGGGGCTTGTTGGGACTTCGGAATACATCAAATACTTTCCAGGGACCTGACAATTTTGAGAGGCTTGCATGGGCTCAATAGAATGTGGTTTTGCCGCCCTCAATTATTAGAGTTGCTTTTTGACTGTAAAATATAACTACGCCATGCAGTTGAAGAAAAACTCAACTGATACAAAAACTTTTAAAGTTGCCATGAAGTGTATGCAATACGAGCACAAGGTATGTGTTTTGATTAATGCATCAGTCGTTCATGAAGCGAAGCGGGCAAATGGCGCAGGAGCCACGGCAGACCGATAGTGGTAAATCACGCTGCACGGCAAGTTCGCGTGGACGGTCCCTCCGCTGCCAAGTCCCCCTCTCTTACCCTCTCGAGTCCGATCACCGCGGTGTGACTCGCAAATCGGAAACAGGGCCTCGTAAATTTCAAATTCTGAATATCATTCAGAGGAAGTCGCTGACACGAATGGGATAAATTGCTCTCGCGCTCGTTTTGCAAAATGGTTAACAAATCTACCCCAAGCGAATCATTCGGAGGATGGAACCACTGCTGGGCCAAGTTTTACGACCACGGGCAGTTTTAGATTAAATTCTAAGAGTGCCATATTTTATTTTAGGCGGTGATTTTGAGGAACGCAAATGGCTTTACTAAAACATTACCTTTCCGCGTTGTTACGAAAGTCATGCTAAATTATCCAATTTGTTATTGGATTCTTCTGCAGACTCGACTCTTATAAATGTGTTTTGGTTTAAATTCAACTGACTCGTATCTTTTTGACCATAATGTAAATCTCAAAGATACGATTTTCTTGAGTTCGCTGTTTACCTAACCCAGTTTTGTCCTGCCGTGAGAAGACCAGAAACAGTTAATCAAAACCAGGACCACATTTATACCACAAATTCAAAATACCAGGATGTTGAAAAGGAGCAGCAACAAGTTTTCTTTTTACCCTTTAGATTGTTTTGCTAATGTTTTACTTCTCTAGACCACGTAATCTGTGACGTCACATGGTTACAAGACAGCCACAGAGCCTGGACTTCCTGCAGGCATGATTTGTACACAGCTCAATGGAGTCTTGTAATTTATGGAGATCGCACTGTCCGATTTCTATCAACTTTTGATATGAAGAAAGGGGGCCTATATCCCAAGACTGGTTCAGCTGTTGGTTTTTTTTGATAATTTATGTGGAAATTATGACACAAAATAAGAAATTTCACATATGACAAGTGCAGTAGCTTGCCTGTCGGGAATACCCTGAAATGTGCAGGGTTATTTTTTGCAAGCAAAGGTGACATGGTCCCCAGCAACTTCATTATCTTAGAAAATCATTTGAAATTTTAAAATATTGAGCATAGACTCAAGCATCGGTGAGTCTTCAACCATGAACTCAGTGAGGAGATGGAAGTTCAAGCTAGTCCCTACATAGAAAAAGTGTCTCTTCTAAAATGCTCGGTTGTAAACTACACATTTTACTGCAATTATTTTGTTAAGTCCAATTATGTCAATGATTTGTTGATTATTATAGTATTGTTTTGCTTCTCAGGTAAAACACGAACGAAAGACAAATACCGCGTGGTTTACTCGGATCATCAGAGGCTAGAACTGGAGAAGGAATTTCATTACAGCCGTTACATTACAATCAGACGTAAGGCCGAGCTGGCTGTGTCGCTCGGACTGTCTGAACGACAGGTAAGATTCTTTGGACAACTAATTTTTCCAACAGAGTTGCTTTTCTCTTCTTAAATCCCCAGCTCAACATTAGTAAAATGACTGTAAATGCTTCCATTTTTTGCACAAATCAAGATACATGTAATAAAACCAACCTGTGAAAATGTCAGCTCATTTCGCTGTCTCATTTGCGAGAAAATGGTAAAATTACATCCAGCATTTTTGTACGCATTCCTGTAGGCAGAGTTTTCGACTCACTGAGACGTATACTAATTTTGGATCTTATTTCATTTATTATTTAAAAACGATATCACTTCAGGCAGAAACATTTCAAGGAAAGTTTTGTACCATCGTTATCTGTATACCATGTAAGGTATATGTAAATCTGTGAACATTATGGTTTTCTTCTTACCATTGTTGAGCTGGGGCTTTAAACACGCTAGTATTAATCAGTTGAACAATCAAGAAAAGTTATTCTGAATTGCTTTTAATGAGACAAAACGTATGCTGTCCCGTGTCTCTTCTCGGATGCATTTTGAATTGTTCGCAATGAGGGAGTATTTATCAATTCCCCTACATCGCAACAAGTAATAGGTCGGTCACTTTGGATAATATTGAAATTGAACAGTATTGGTGGTAGTGTTTTCATTTTGATATTTTGTCAGCAGTGCAAAAAGCTCTTTTTTGGAGTAAGCGCTGAGAGAAAGAGATAACTCCCTTGCTCTTTGGTTATACCAACAATCGGAAAAATCGCCCGGCCAAATGAAACTTATTTTAGATTTACATTACAGATTTCCCCCTCCACCCCCACCCGAATACAAAATGTCTACAAGAAATCCTGTTTTATATTGAATTTTTCTAAAGGCCTTGTCACACGGGGCAATTTTTACAGGCAACTTGGAGTCAACCGACTGCACTGCCTGCAAAAGGAACACTTCGGTAGTACAACAGATATTTGTCTACACTGTCTTACTGTCCCCAAGACAGTTACGTGGAAATTAACATGTGAACGTTTTTTTCTTCTTGAAGATTGACTGTAACTGGTTGCCTGTAAATTGTCCCGTGTGACATTGCCCTCAGAGTAATTTTCTTTGCCATGTTTCTTGACACTTTGTGCGTTTTTATGAAAAATTTTTGCCAACATTATTGTATCACTGTTCTGCCATCTTGTTCTCGCTAATTCAAACCCATAATAACCAAACCGAGGCTGTAGGGAAAACATATATAACGACGATCATGATTGCTGCCTCACACGGAATAGTGTGCAAATAATGGCGGCAACAGTATGAAGGTCTTATTATTATTACTTGACCCATTCCAAACAGGTCTATTAATTTTGTCAATTTCGTTCTCTTGGAAACCAGATTTTGCAATAAACACGTCTATTTAAATGTGAATTACGGTAAACCATTGGCACTTAGAAAACGGCATCGCTCGTCAGGAGTAGAGTCTGGATAGCTTTGTAATCTAAACAGCGCCCTCAACGCTAAAATAGCAACATTGCAACGATAACAAAATAGCACGATGATCTTTCAGCATTATGCGAAATAGCCTTGACTTTCATTCATTTCTCAAACATTAATTAGAATGGAAACATAATTTTGCTATTAAATTAATATAAGTGGATGAAATCAAAGGTGGTGTAAAACTGAAGACGTTTTTGAAGTAAAAAAAATGTAGTCCCACGGAATGTGCAGGGCTGTTTATAAGAGAAGAGAACAGATTCTAAAACACATTTCAGGAAAAAT
Organism: Marthasterias glacialis; assembly: GCA_911728455.2. Taxonomy (NCBI): domain Eukaryota; kingdom Metazoa; phylum Echinodermata; class Asteroidea; order Forcipulatida; family Asteriidae; genus Marthasterias; species Marthasterias glacialis. Next base: position 13,186,259 of record OU452228.1, on the reverse strand, counting down.
TTAAGTTTTTTTAAATCATTCTTCTTTGTGTAGGTTAAAATCTGGTTCCAGAACCGGCGAGCCAAGGAGCGCAAACACAACAAGAAGAGGGTTGCAATTGAGGGAGCAACAGAGCAGAAAGAACACGAACCCTCAACCGATGACAAGATAGACGGGAGACTAGTCGATATCAAGGAGGAAAAGGGTTTAGACAGAGCCGAGCTACTAGACCCTTTGAGCAGAGGAGAGATAACGCCGTCGGGATCAACCACGCCGGAGGTACTGGAAATCGGAGCGCGAAACCAGCCGGATTTCACCGTGCACCCGCCGCTTCACGGTACCGGGGCATGTCAGCTTCAGCCAGCCCACGTTGCTGTGTCGGCCTCGCTGTATCACTCCATGCAACCACTGCATATGAAGTAGTTGAACAAACTGCTAAGGACAATTTAGGGTTTGGACACGACCAGTGACGACCACTCGTCAATGAAAGATTCTCTCAGTTTATTTCTTTACGACCCAAGGCTCATATTGAGATGTTAGGGTCATGTCGCACGCAACAATCCACGGGCAACCAGTTCCAGTTTCCACATAATTCTTGGGGGATAGTAAGACATTGTGAGAAAAACTAACTCCTGCGCTACCAAAGTGTTCCTTGACCGTGCATGGCAGTCGGTTGCATCCAAGTTGCCAGTAAAAGTGACCCTGGATGACGAGGCCCTTACCCTTGCAAGAATAATTCGATGCACTGATGTTATTTTCAATTATAAAGAACTATACAATAGGCTTAGAAATGTAGAATTCTGAATGTCCCGTGTTCAATTACCACCCAACTCATGAATCCAGTTGGTGTCAGATTCGCACAGAACTCCAAAAGTATTGAGCTTACATTACTTTATAAACGATAAAGCTAAATTTCAACTTTCGGCAAAAGCTGCTTACACACGAAACCAGACGGGGTTGAATATGAAATACAGACAACGTACCCTTAGGCAGAATATCCTGTAGTATTACTGATGGGGCTGATTTTTATGACAAATTGCAGACGGGCGCCTCAGTCTGATTCACGGTTATAAACTGCTGAGGATTTTTTGTTGTTGTAAATATTAGTTATAATAAGCTGTTAATATTGTTGTATTTATTTCAGTTGTTTCGAAAACCGTGTACATTTCGTTTTAGAAAGTGGATACACACATTGTTTTAGGCGAGATTTACATTATACCGTGTATCAAAAAAGAGAGGTCATTTTATGTACATTTCTTAAAGTTTCCATACTTCTTGCTTTTGAAAACATTTCACCGAAATAATGACAGTGTTCCTCTTTGTAGCTGTTACAGGCAACGACTATGACACCACGACATTTATTTAGAAATCACAGTAGTCGTGACGGTTAACACAATACTATAGATATGAGTAGTCTATCCAAGGATGTCACAAAAGTGATACCATTTGGAGGCTCAAAATTATTATATTCGTGTAGATTTCCTAAGTTTAATTTTTTACTCCAGTGAGCTGTTAAATAAACTTGTTGAACCACTGCACAGTAAACATAACATCGGTGTACGTGAATCGTATTTTCTTAAAGGCAATGGGTATCTTTGCTATTCGAACCAGACGTTTGTTTCCGTGCTATATATTTGCAGATATGCCGTGTAAACCATACAACTAACCTGTGAACATTTTGTTTCAAAAGATGGTAGCGTTTTTGGGATATCGGCGAAAATCTGGAGTGGTTATTTCCACGCAGAAGGATCCGAAAATGCTGAAACTGCATGTTTTTCTTTACATGTGAAACGATTCATGCATGAATCGTTTCTCGGATTCTATTTTTTGGGCAATGTTTTCCCCCCTCTAAAACCACATTAATTCAAAGGGAGTCGTTTGTCACAGTGTTTTACACTGTCAACAGCTCGCCAGTGATTCTTACCAAGTAAGCTTTTGTGGTATTACTTAAGGTATACCACGTCTTTAAAGATAATGTAATACGACAATTATACTACATCTATCGGGTTCTTTCCACAGTTTTGACAGTGGGGCTAACAATGAACCGGGTGTCAAAATTGAACCCTCACGTGTAAATATTTTGGGGAGTCCAAATAACATGGTATTTCATATCAGTTCAAAGCCCCAGCTCAGCATTGGTAAGAAGAAAAACATAAATGTTCAGTGATTTACATTGAGACGAAAACTCTGCCTATAGGAATGCGTACAAAATGCTGAATGCATTTTTACCGTTTTCCTCGCAAGGAAATGAGCTGACATTTTCACAGGTTGGTTTTATCATATCTTGATTTAGAATGGAAGCATTTGCAGTCAGTTTATCAATGTTGAGCTGGGCTTTAAAGTGATAATTCGGTATAATATACGGCATTTCCTATCTGCGTGTTCAAGAAGACTGGAGTAGTAGGCTTTGCATTGGTGCTGTCTTTATATGGGAGCATCGTTTCCACCGCTGACGGGAAATATTATTTTCTTTTTTGATAATCCTATGGTTCAACCCCCTGTCCAAAAGTGGGAGGGAATATCCTACGCACCCCGTACAATATTGAATACACCCATGCCCCAAGAGTGTCACTAGCTTTGTCCAAGTGCACTTGATTTGAGCCCGCCTGCTGCATTGGTGTACAGTCGGCAGCTGGCCAGGCACTGAACAGTCAATATTACCAAGCCAAAAATAATTATCCTTGTATAATAAGATGAAAAATATACTGAAAGTTGTCTGAAAACAAGATTAAGATGATTCGTATATCACAAAGAAAATCTTTCTCTGAATGACCGGTACTAAATGTTTGGTTTTAAAACTCGCTAATTTCTTTTCATTTCTTCCGATAATTAACAACACTTGACCATGCCCTCCAGCAACAAAATATTTGGACTATTTTAACTAATTTCGAGGACACAAAATTCCAAGGTTGTCTTGAAGTTTTCATAAAATGAAGAAGATGGAAATAACAGGCGCTGCGTGCTGAAAGAAGGAAAGGGGGGAAAAAGCGGTAACTTTCATCTTCCCTCAAAAGAATCCCATATCCCTGTATCATTCGCGAGGGGTTGTTTACCCATCTCCACACTACAAACGCCCCGCAAGGAGAGCAAATATTGACTGGGGCAATACGCCGTTTGCGGACAAGAAGATAATTTTTTGGGAACTCGGTGTGAATGTGGCGTGGCTCACCGTTTTTTTTATCGCTTCAGCTTATACGAATTTGCCGAGAGATCCAACTGCCAGTCTTTATTTGCACGGGACGTTATTTACGAGCCGTACTTTTTTTTTTACGATCGTCCCCATGCGGGAGTGAACCGTCGCTCCCTCCGTAGAGGAGAGTTGGTTAGTCGCGGTGTGTTCCGCGCGCCATTTCAGTTGTGGCTTGCTATCTATCTGTAAACGACATTATTGTTATCTCGATAACGAGGCATTACACATTTAAAGTCAACATGTTCAGCCTCGATTTAGGTTTCATGTCTTTTTGTTTAGATATAGACCATGTAATATTTGTTTGCAAAAAGAGTGACCTTGTATCATTCCCAGGCCTTTCTGGCAGGCAAGACACTGGCCATGTTGTAAACTTTAAATTTGGTGTCATCATTTCCACATAAATTCAAGGGTTATAAAAGTAACATCTGAACAAGTTTTGAGATGTGCCCCTTTCTTCATATCAAATTTGATAAAAATCCATCAGTGCATCTCCGTAAAATGTAAGATTGAATGTGTTCTTCCATGTGGGCTGTGCACAAATCGCGCCTGCAGGAATTCCAGGCTCTGTGGCTCTTTTGAACACACGTGATGATTTGGTTTGATCATCAGTTCTGTAGTGTTATCATGTAGACATGATGTAATTTGACGGTCATGACAAGTTATTTGCCGTGTTGCAGCCATCTTCGTCAACTTAGATAGCAGACTGATGAGGTTTTGGCCCATTCAAAACCACAGCTTCGGCCCAAGGATCATTTTCAAATCGTGCAATTTTTTATGAGGCTTCATTTCAATAAACGGGTGGACGTATAGTTGATGCCGTGGTGCCGTACAGGGCCTACGAGTGTGGCACTTCGCACATGATGACGCAAGATTGTTTCACGACGCTCATTTACGGATTTCTAATTCGTCAAAGAAATTCTCGATAATAACACTTTAATTTTATACATATATATTGATAGTAGGTGGTAGTCTGCATTCAAAAGTCCAAAGTATTCGTGCAATGGCAGTGTGCATGGTTAGCCCCAGCTCAAACATCAAGGCCTCAACAACCTCTGCTTTGACCTCCACATTTTTCCCTTCTCATCAGACGATATTATCAAAGGAGATTATTAATCTCACAACTCAAGAGTCCGAGTTCAGCTCGAGCCTTCTTTTTTTCTGTCATTGTCTCCAGAAGGACGTTACACCAATTACGTTTGAACCAAAATGAATCGGAGGTCTGTAATTCGGATACAATGCGTTACAGCTCTGACTTAAATATAAGTACATTTTGTGGCTTAGTTTTGTAATTGTCCACTGGTTGTATAACGACCAATAGATAATGTGCAAAGGAAAACGTTCTATGGTAACCGTGTGCCAGTCGTTGCGTTTTAGACAGGCCTAAAAAAACGTACATAATTTCTAGATTCTAAAACACATGTACAAACATAACCACCAACTAGGCCTACATAATACGTTTGTCAAATAAGTAGTTGGGGAAAATGTCATTTCGTGCCAGTAGTTTTGCAGGGTATGTACGGAACACCTGTCCAAATAGATTTTTCTGGCGATAGCTTTGTTTTGGTAAGCGACCTAAAATGACTGACACATTTTATTTAATGTGTGTCTCTACGTGTACAAAATGAAGAGCATCATATTCAATTTCTTTACATGATTTATTCCTTTTTAAGTGTTTTTAAATATGATTATGTCACCACAAAATGTATTAGAATAAAACCCCCATTGTAATCCATAAGTATGATACTGCAACATAATCGGTATATTATAATCACACTAATAGGGTTAAAGGTAGGTGACAGACCATTCCAACATAATCCGAGTCTGATGGTCTGGGCTGTTTGCTAACCGATGACGCTTTGTGCGCATGGGCACTAAGACCCTATGACTGAGCCTGTCACTGATTGGTGGATAAAGAACATCACCAACGAAGAATTCACGATCATGCGTACTGTACCTTACTATACTTGGTGATAAATTTTGCATGAAATACTAAAAGCAACCATGGGACTCAGCCAGTATCACCTGTTACGTTTGTAGAGTGGGTTTTTCGTTGAGTGAGGGCGCTCCTTCACTATCGCCTAAGCAAGTTAACAACGTCATCAACAGAGGGAGCCACTTACTAAACAAAAATAAATACGTAAATAAATAAACAAACAAGTGAGACAGTTTGCAGCCACTTTTGGCAGGCCATTTGCAGATGGTTCAAGAACATTTTGTCGTGTTTTATATATAAGTATAACCCAAGATACTAACAATTCGTAAGGACTATGTGGTTGAAAAAATACTCAAATGTAAAAAGAGTGAAACACCAAGTCCGCCATACACTCTTGCAAAGAGCCATATGACGGACAACTCATTTCTATGGTGAAATACGGGTATTTTCAACTTGAATCAGTCAGGTTTGCTCCAATTTAACTCAAAAAGGCTGATGCACATGCAGTGAGTTTCACTCTCAAAAGAGCCAAACTGACACCACTCGGGCGAGAGAGTGAAAAAAACACAATTTCAAGGAACATTTACGTGAATAATTATTATATTCTACTTTCCAAACATATTCATTTCCTAACAAACGTTTTGAATTTATATCCCCAAAGAGCCCAAATCCGATGGCAATGTGTCTCTTTATTTGGTGTCGTGATTGTAATTGATTGGCAATGATTCCCTAGAGGTCCTTTTGCTCCATGGATTCTGACACGCTCCTCACGACGCTCTACAATCAACCTTGTCTCAGCTTTTCTTTCACCTCTAACTATGTTTCTCTTATTTAAAGAAGGATTGGTTCGGTTTTCTTGCGGTAAAGCCACATGACACCTGCCAGCCATGTAATGAACTTCACGAAGAGCTGATAATGAAGGCCTATTCTGAAATCCGCCATTGCTGTCAAATTCTAAAGGACATGATTGATTACTATCGAAAGGAACATTAATTAATTTCAATCTGAAAGTTCACTCATTATAAAGGTATTACCAGTGCTTATCCTTCATCGGATAAAATATGCCCTCTGAAATACTGTCCAAGTTGAGAAATATAATTTTAAAGATCCCACAGCTACAGATGCTACTTTCGATTGTGTCGATTTTGAAATAGAAGCCCGAATTGAACGGGCACAAAATATAAACTCGTTTTGCAGGTATAGATTTCATGAAAACGCAAATATCTATTTTGATGAAGTTTTCACACTGGTTGAATGGTGCGTGTCACTGGAACACTAGCGGATGGGAATTAAATGAACTGTTCCAAAATCCAATAATTTATCTATACCTTTTCATTTGAAATGATTCTTGAGAGGTCATAAGGTGGACTGACATTCATGGGAAGTTTTAACCAAAACATAGCGTTTAAAACTCTGAAAACAAACAAAGTAATGTAACTGTATCAGTACCTGATAGTAATACGTAATGGAAATAACTATTTGTGTGTGTTTTGGAGACTGTGTGAATGGGATGTAGGCCCAAGTGTCGTAAACGATAAGTTACTTTTTGTACTAAGTTATTATTCCGTTGCAATAAGACACGCACTAGAGCAGGTCTATGAATTATTCATAATTCTAATCTTTGTTATGTAAACTGGCAATGTTTCGGGACAACTGACACCCCTAATTTTTTCTTTTAACAACAATGAAACCGTGGAATAAGCTGTAATTTAACATCGTATTCATTCCCCAATTAATGTCACTACCAATCTTGTACAACCTCTTGAAATCAACACAGACACGACAAGAGGAGGTACACGCACCAGCGCACTCCCCCGCAACATTAGCGTGGCACGCCCGCTCAGCCTAGGCGGGCTGTTCGGTCCTCTGCACCCGCATTGGAATCAACTCACGATCCCATTAAGATAAATGAGACAGGGTGTTTTACCGAGCCATTGCCCTGTGCACACACAAAAACCCCAGCCCCAAGCGCGGTGTCCGCCAATTTATCCGGCCGTTCGGTACGGGATGAAGGCCCAGTGTTGTCAAAGATTGCCATGAGTGCGACACGAGCTTCACCGTATTGGTTTTGAAAATTACAAAGACGAAACGTGTTGATTAATTGGTGATCCTATTCGACTACGAAATGGCTGTTTGTTCGAAAGCGTCAACTCTTTCTTGCCAAACGTGCCTGGAGAATTTATTTTGTTTTTAAAGCGGGATATATCCCTTTTTTGGCGGGCCATTTCTTTGCTTTTAATGGCGAGAACGAATTGAGACACAAATAAATAGACAGGACTCAGTTACAGGAAGATTAAATGCCTGTACAAAAGAGTCTCTTGAATAAAAAAACAAGTTGAAGTGTTACATTTGGCAGATTTCTCCCTCCTTTTGAATTTAGGATATTTCCTTAATAAATGAAGATGAACAAATTGATCGGCAAACAACGTCTCGGAGTAAGGTAGTAGAGGCTTTGCGGTCGATGTGAACTTTACCGTCCTTACATGTTGCTAGAATCAATGGTTTGAGAGGTCTTGGAACTCTGAGTTTCAAAGACATGCAGTGTTGATGAAAATTTGTGTACACATTTTTTTGGTGATGCAAAAATTTACTGCCCTTTGGCGTATTTGGCATATTTAAAATTGATTTTTGTTTTTTTATTTTACACAACTGAAAAAAAATTAAACGAAAAGGGCCGGTTCCTTTTTCAACTGACCATACATTTTGTGGATAGCGATGTTGTTGTTATTGTTGTTGTTATTTTTTACTGCTGCTGATGTTGCTGCTGTTGCTACTGGTGTTGCTGCTGCTACTGTTGCTGTCAATGCTGTAGTTATTATTGCTGCTGCTGCTGTTGTTGTTGTTGCTGCTGCTTTTTTGTTGCTGTTTTTGTTATTATTGCTGCAGCTGCTGCTTGCATGTTGTTGTTGCTGTTGCTGTTGTTGCTTTTTTTGCTGTTGCTGCTGCTGTTGCTGCTATTGCTGCTGCTACTTCTACTGTATTGCTGCTGTTACTGCTGTTGTTTTTGCTGCTGAGTTAAGGTTAATACTGACCCGCTGTCTGACCTAAACGCCGGTTCAGTATGAACCAGTTGGGTCTGGCCACCCAGGGACATGATCTAATGTTACCATACTTCTGGCGTGGTTTTGTTTGCAAGTCTTGGTTTTAGGTTATTTCAAACAATTTACTGATAGCTTTCATGGCATTACAAACCATTCTACCCCTATAGGCGTTCTGATGGCTATTGATAAGAACCGGAATTTAGCACGATTTTTTGGTCATAAATTCCTTTTTAAGGTTGATAACAATAACTTTTTTTGAAGCGTTATACATTAATTCCCATTTTCTAGTTGTCAATAAAAAAACATACAACCAACTCATCAATTTGGCGGTCAGTTTGTAGTGAAAACAACGGAAATGTTTTGTGGGGAATTTTGTGCAAGTCAAATCAGGCTTATTATTAGTTGCGACAATGGTTTTCGCTTAAATTGATGGCCCTTTTCCAAACTATGGCTTAAGGCTTAGGCCCCGGCTTAGGCTCCGTCAGCCTGTTTGAAGTCCCGTACCGAAAGTGTACGTTTTCAAAATTACTGACGGAGCACAAGCCGGAGCCTAAGCCCAAGCCGTGATTTCGAAAAGGGCCAAAGACACGATCTCCTAAATTGACACTCTTTGTCACGTTCCCAGTATCTATCGCCAATGACGAATATCGATTGTCATAGTACAAAACCCCCACCTTGTTTCCCCTCCCAGCCTCGGTTTGATTAGTTCATATGATTAAGAACAAATAAAATGTCTGCATGGGGGTATTACTTGTACTGAAACTTCACAAAGATAAATGTTCTATATAACTATTGGTTTAAATTGAGACCACTCGTGAACAGCCGATGCTGTGTGCCGTCCCTTAAAATTAAAGAATGTTACTTTTGGTTTCATCCTTTGCGTTTAATTATCCCACTCAAAGGCCACTCAATAAAACGATGCCGTTTCGTCTAATCATTTATGGGCGATTAATTAAACAAGAAAAGCCACTGACGCACACAACAACAAAAACTGACAGAAGGGTTTTGTGGTGCGCCGATAGGATGATAAACACTGCAAACGGCTGGGGGAGCAGACTATACCGAGCCGGTCATGTGCCGTACGGATGTGCACGGGGGATGGGGTTCCAGCAGGCTCTGAATAATGATCAAGTACCGCTGCGGAACACTGGCGGCTAACTTCAAAGGACGGCGGTAAGTTGTTCAAAGGGCTTGTGGAGTAACCCCATTGCTGGTTCTAACCAAAAGGAAATATTGAAACAATATTTTGCGGTGACGAGCTGCGAGCCGAGGCAAAGTTCAACTGCTGTGTACTCCAGCAATTTTTTGTATTTTATTTTATATTTTGTTCGAGTCCAAAATGTGATGCGAGCGATCCATACGCGAGTATTGTGAATATTTCTATGGAATTTCTGATGTCTCTGGTTTAAAATTGTTTATGTAAAATATGTATTTTTTGCAGTTTTGTTACTGGCTTGCAACGATTTTGGCTGTTACGTTCTACGTTTTTTTTTTGACAAGAGAGTAATTAAAAAGAAAAACTTGGCATATATTCAAACAAATATTTATATTACCTTGCAAATCATCAAGTTTTTAGAAAATTATTTTTTATTTACATTAATTTTCTAATATAGATTACTGTTATTTATTCTGTGTCTATCTGCTAGAACTCAACATAATTGGAAGAAGAAAGAACTGAATATTTCAAACAAAAATATATATATATATATATAAAAATAACAATAATATCAATAATAACACATGTATATTTATCAAATATAAATAAATAAAACAAAATCGTCCATGAGCGAATGTTAACTTGCGGGTACTTTTATTGATATGGGAAACATTTTGTGTCAGCAATGAGTAAGCCATTTTGTTCGAGACAAAAATTATACTTCACTTTATCTGTTATATTGTTTCAGATAAGGCCCCACGTTTTTAATAATCACGAACAAATTATTAGCTGTTGGTGTCAATTTTAAATGACATGACGGGGTAACCTTTCTTATGGATTTCACGTTAGGATCGCACAGGATTTGTCCACGTAGGTCTGAGGTGGTCACAGAAGTTTGATTCTGACATTGTCATGTGTGTGATGGAAGCTTGAGTCAGTGGTGTAGCCAGAATTTGTTTTGCAGGGGGTTGGGGGGGGGGGGGGGCAAAGGGGGCGGGCACCGATATTTGCAGAGAGAGCAATTACAGTTAGAATTGCCTGATTCTAGCAAATTTCACGGTGTCCAGAGGCTGACGGGGAAAAGCAGGGGGCAAGATGTTCCACGGGAGAAGGGGTGGGGGGGGGGGGGTGGCAGCTGCCCCTTTGCCTCCCGGCTTGGATACGCCACTCGCTTGAGTATTAGATGATCGAGAGTGTTTTGGTATATACTATCACTCCTTTTAATTACTGTTTTTGTTTGAGGGTGTTATCTTGTAAAGGCCCGTTTTTAGCTATTTTGTAGCTATTTTTAAAATTCATGGATCTGCCCAACTTAAGTGTCTTGTAATATTTGAAAATGGAAGTATGTACCTTTAAGTTTTCTCATCAAAATTTAAATACCAACATATTGTTATCATTTTCCAACCAAATTCAAAGCCTGAACGCAACATCTACTATATTCAGTAGTGAAAGAGTATCATTCTTCAAGTGACATACATTTTGATGTACTTCAATTACATGTTATGGTGACAAGGCATTCTGCCCATGCACACAGACAATAGTTAGTCAGGCTACAATACCGATACTGAGTACTTTCAATACATGTCGTATTCAAGGAACAAGACTTAAGATGGCTGACAAACGAACTTAGTGGATTTGACGCACAAATCCCTGTCTGCTGTCGCTGTTAATAGTGCGTAAAAATCTGTCATATCCATCAACAAGAAAAAGAAGAAAAAAAGAGAAAAAAAGGAAAACAAAATATACAATAAAATACCGCTCTGTTGTCAAGTTCTCGATGCATTTCCAATTAAAATCCCCCATTTATCACACATAACTGAATTCTGATCAACGTTTGACCTTTGACCTCCCTGTGCAAATGTTATAAAACTGTTCGCCAGGCAGCCCTAGCTGCCTCCCGAAAAAAAGTTTTGGCGGGAAAACAAATATTTGTTCTGGTGTGGTCCGTGTATACACCAAGAGATGAAATACTAATAAAACGTGACTAATGCTACACAATTTTGCTTGAAATGGTGGTATGATCACAAGGCGGTCGTTTGGGTTCGGTCTACCTATATTCTAATTTCAAATGCGTGTTTAAAATAACACAATTGCAGTGCCACTAGTCAAATAATCACACAATTTTCATTGACCAAATTGTATTGGAAAATAATTGTGTTCCTTAGTGGCATCTGACGTCCCTTCTTATGATAGGCTGTCTATCGCTGAGCGATAACGACTACAGAGAAACAGAGAATTGTCCGCAAAGAAGGTGGACAGCTCGTGAGAGCTGAGGTCGTGAGAGATGAGGTCAGTTCGGGCAACCCTCTATTATAGGTTTTTATATGGATAGGTTTTATAAAACTTTTCTTTTAGGTTTAGGTACGACACCTGACGATATGAATGTGCAAAACTGCATGTACAGGCACAACAAAATACATCAGTGGAAAAGAGGTGGGGATGGGATGGAGGTTTGGGGACAAAAGCCCACCTAATTAAAAAAAAAAAGAAAAAAAGAAAAGAAAAAAGCACAGTAGACTGTACAAGTCTAGCACGTATCGACTGCTGGCTCCGTTGAAAGTCCGCGATTTTGTTTCCTTTACTGTGTTAAAGCAACGTAGGAAATCATGTTAAAAACCCATATTCGAATAAACGCGAAACTCGCATACGGTTCTACAAAACAAACAAACAAAAAACAGACAGGGTTTAAATTCTTGCGTAACAGGGTGCCTTATGGCGAGTTTAAAAATGGAGGGGCGGGCTGTTCTTTACCTAAACACACTTAAAATTCAGGTTAATATAACCCAACATGTTCGTGCACTAGGAAAAGCCCTGTTCCATGAAGGTCCTTTACCTTGCCAAAGCTTCACGATGTAGGCTTTTGTTTTTATAGGTCGGTAGAAAGGACGCAAAATGAGAAAACACGGGTTTGTAAATTTGTGTTTCAAGAAAGACTGAGTGTGAAAGTTTGGTCTTTTTTCCCCTGCCATTTATAAGCCAACATCCCAATTTTTAACCAGTTTGCTGGTCAGCCTGATCCAGAAATGGGTCAGGCTGACCCGGAAATGGGTCAGGCCCCTGAGAACCGGAAGCTTCTAGGGAAGTTTGCAGTTTTTAGATTCTCAATATTAATTTGCACAGTATACGGGACAGAGAATCTGACATTGGTTTAATCAGACAGAATGAGTAAATGGATGAATGATGAGGAAACTGCAAGGGAAAGTCTGCAATCAACAAGTAATATCAACCAGTGAAAAAGCCTAAGAGACCAATTCCAAACCGAATCCCTTCTTAGTTTATATCCAGACATCCCTGATCGGCAAGAGCTAAGACTAAACTGACCGATTGGAACAATGAAGGTTGAACCGTCATTCCAAGACAATCCCCGTAAAATAAAATACTCGTTCAACACTTCAAGTTGTCCGGCTCAAAACTTGATTTTTTTGTTTAATACTAATGGGACGATACATACCGAATTGAGTGCCGACACTTCGCCGACCGAATTTCTTTTCCCGCGAAATAATTGTCTGATACCTCGTCTTGGCCTGTCCGTCTTCGCCGAGTCTACGAACGTGATGATGCATTGAGTAAGACAAGAGTGTACGCTCCCAAAAATGCCAATTAATTTTAACTTCCCATCTAAATTACAGTTTGATTTAAGTACCATCGGAAATTAAACACTGACTGAATAATTTTCGCCAATTTGGGGGGATAAAAATTAACCATGGGATTTGAGTCGAAGGTCTGGCCTTTTAACGCGTCCCCTTTGCAAGCTGTTAAACTGGTGAATTGGAAACTGAACCTTTGAAGTTAGGACACAAACAAACATGGAGGTTGTACAAAAAAAGTGAATGAATTTTACAGTCCACTGTAAATACTTCGCGGGGGGTGGGTATGGTTTATAAGGGCCGGGAATTTCACTTATGATTGGAAAGTCACTTTATCACTTTTGATTTTACTTTGGAAGCAAGGCAACGGCAGACCCTAACCTGATGATATGTTTACCAGTGACGGGCAATTCCGACCGTGTGTTCCCATCTTGTCTTGCAATGATAATGCGTTGGGGCGACAAAGACATCATTAGGCCTTAAACAGTCACGGTGTCGTTGATGATAATGCGCACTTGAAAAAAAATGCACAAAATGCTTTTCAATGAAACTCGGAAACGCAGGCACATTATGAGCCTGCTGGGTGTAGATCATGGGTTAATTTTCTTCTAATGTGACACAGGGTCCACCCTTTCAACCCTCGTTTCAACTGAGGAATGTACGATTCCACATTCTGACAGGTTCTTTATTATATACAACAGTCATACAGAGACAATATGTGTTCTTTGAGTGAAACTACTATTCGTCTGAGTTGAACCTTATGATTCAGAATTGGCAACTTCAATAGCGCCACCATGCGTCCTAAATCCCAAACGTTAGTATTTTCTTTTTAAAACCAAGGCATTGCCTAAAGCCCCAGCTCAACATTGGTAAAGTGTCTGTAAACGCTTCCATTCTTTGCACAAATCAAGATATATGGAATAAAAACAACCTGTGAAAATTTCGGCTTATTTCGTTGTTTCATTTACGAGAAAACCGGTAAAAAAGCATTTGGCATTTTTGTACGCATTCTTAGGCAGAGTTTTGGTCTCACATGAGACGAAAACTTATCTCGAATCTTATTTCGTTTATGATTAAAAAAATTTTTGTGCTTAAGTAACTCTATTAAATTAGTTCCAGAGCTACTGCAAATCGCAGCAAGCCACCAAAACATGAATCAATAATGGACATCAAACGAATGCAAGAACACCCCCAAACAAACACTATTATATTGATTCTCAATATAGTAATACTGTTCAAAAGAATTGTATAATTGTTAAGCCTACATTTTAAAAGCGGGGAAGTCTATTCTCCAAATTTGTCATAGTTGTTTTGTCACAATACCGGTAAGTGGAAATTGCAACTTTATGAGAAAAGTACACACCTCTTCATGTGGAAGAGAAAACTAAACTCTCCTCATATGGTTTTTAAAAAACAAAAACAAAAACAACAACAACAACAATTTACAAACAACCAGCAAAAATCTCGTCAAATTCTCATCAGGTTCTGGTATACGATAATGACTAATCCCGTAAATCGTCTGAGGTACAAAGAGTGCAATTGATGAATTTATTTAATATTCATTCTATCTTCCCCTTGTTGAATGAGAACATTCTTCTTTGATTTTTGTTTTTAATTTTAATGACAGTGCCATGATGATCTTAACGACGAAGCATGCTCCACATTTAGTTTCATTTATTCCCCAAAGTTTAGTAGAAAGCTTTTTGTAACAACGCATTTAAACATAAAAAAAACTCAGACATTCTAAAACACAAAAAATAAATAGGAATAATTCTCAACGTTGTAAATATTGAGGAAAGGCCTTCATATGTGAAGCAATTATAGAGGGCAGTACACACGTTTTACGATGTTCAATGCCTTAATAACAGGAATGTGTTGTTGGTTAACGAAGTCGGAAGTTTTATTGGTTCCTATATACATTTTTGGGGAAAATTTGTTACATGGATACGATAATAACATCCAAATCCCATCTCATAAAAGAGTGCCGAAACCGAGGATGAGAATCAGATTCAGGCTTTGGTGTAAAGCATTATGCACAGAGAGCATCACATTGGCTGACTACCAGGCCGAGAGCTCAAGGCGCCGTTTCGAAAACGTCCATTACCCACAATAAACAAACTTCAACACTTTGGAACAATTTTCATTCACTTGAGTGACAATGACCGTCATCAGCAGTCAACGTGTTTAAGAATGCAGTACAACTTTTACTCCGTGTTTTACTGCGTCTATTTACCTCTTTTTATATCGTTTACTGATTTGTCTTCAAAAAATACATATAACATGTAACCGTACACAAATCGATGCAGTATTATTGCACAAGATTAACTACAGTAGAGCAGCTGGGATCCGTGAGGGCGCTCCACCATTTACAAGTCAAAGTAAACGAGGTTTACTGCTTAATAAAAATGTTAAAACAATCCAAATTAAACAAACAAAAAAAGTCCCACAGCCTCTTGAAATGAGTGACACCTAGACTTATTTCGGTGTAATTTTGTCCATTGACCCTCTTGAACTATGACCCTGACAAATAATAAAACACCCACATGAGAGATAATTTTTGAGAAAATAAAATCTGACACACTTTCAGGGTCTAGGTTACACCAATACCCTAAGTTTGAAGTCAACAAGCCCACAATAATAATGTACCACATTTAGAGTCCTTAAACGTTTTGAATCTATGATTTACAGGGGGCCACTAAATTATTTATGAGGTTTGGCACAGTGGCGCACTGACGATGCACCTTGTATGTTTTGGACGCAGCAGCCCACTAGAATCCCAAGGCAATGTACCGGCTCCCGGTAAGCGGAAAGACACCGCCCTCTATTGAGCAGATTGACCACTTCAGCTGACTACCTACATTACAGAGACTATGCTGGCATCATCGGTAAATGTTAGTAAAACTGCCTTTGATACGATCACGATACCAACCCTTCGTGAAAAATACAAATGAGCTTTACAACCTGTGAGATTGGTACCTTCTATTGGAATAAGTTAACTGGAAAAATGAAAACCACACTTCTGTTTTTTTCCATGATTATTATTATATCCCAAATTCAAGCAAGACATGTAGGTCTGAGTTCACGCAAACTTTTCGCTGAAAGAGTGATAGAACCAGTGTCTACCTTCGACTCTTGCATGATCGTCTTGATTTCTCTTGTAATGAAGTTGTAATTAGAAATCATGTATTATATCCCCATGAAAACTCTTTGAGAAGATTAAAAAGCCTTTTCGACGGGTTTTTTACGTAAGGATCCTGCGTTTTCACGTGTTTGAGTATGCCTGTGTGACCGGTGACACCTTCGTCTTAGCTAAATCTTATCTTACATAGGAACATTGTTGCCAATGGAGTTTTGGAAAATTTAACCCGGCGACCCCCAAAAGATATTTGTCCATATTTTCTTTCTTGAAAATTTGTCCCAGTGGAACGTGTTTTTCCAACAATAATGTTTCGGACTAGACCGTACCTGCGGTGGCGTAACCAAACATTTTCATTTTTGGGGGCAAGCGGGGCAAAGAAATTCTTTAAATTTTATTTTATTTATTTATTTATTTTGATATTATTTGTTATTTGTTATTTATTTTTTAAATTTTTTTTTTTGGGGGGGGATATTTAATGTATCGAGCCACTCGGAATCATTCATTTGTGCATTTGTTCGACCTCATGAGGGTTGGGGTGTTGGCCAGAGGGGGAGCAAGAGGGAGAGGCAAGGGTTTCGAGCGGGGGGTGGAGGGCGCTCATGCTCATCAGAAACAATTCTTCACAACCGGTTTCAAGTTGGGATATTGTCGCGATTTCCCTTTAAAAAGGTTTAAAAATTCATGGCATTAAATTCTTAACCTTTGACCCTCTCGAAAGACTGAAAAGACAGAAGGCCCGGGTTGACAAATTGGAGTCACGTGACCATCAGCAGAGCTCATTATTTATGCTGCTAGGTTCTAGATTGGGTCAAAGTTTGGGGCGCCGATTGTAGACAGAAAGCACGATCAGGCAGCATTTTAAAACTAAAAATGTTTTCACGAACAAAACAAAACCGAATAAAACATGTGAAGAGTCTGACAAGATAATATGGTTTAAATTTCTCTGTTATTTCCAATGATTGTTAAAGAAACATGAATAGTTGACTATTATGTACACCCGATATGCATTATACATCTCAATGTGGTTCTTAATTAAGACGTCCAATTACTGCACCTCTAACCAGAGGTAATACAAATAAAACTTTGTCACTAAATACAAAATAATAATAATAATAATACAATATGAATGCTGATGTGGCGATGCTTGTTTTGAACCATGTAATGACGTCAACGGTTAAGAGAGCCCAGTTGATTCATTGCAGCACAAAACCAAAATCCATACAGAAATCTATCAAATAAGACATGCTTCATACAGTTCGCCTTTAGCGTCTAACTTGGAGTCAGTAATGGTTTCAAAAGTGTCTAACTTCATCTTACTTCTCAACAGTCTTCAATTAGAGATTATAATCATACGCAACAGCTTTGAAAATACAATAGCTCTCTGTCATAATGGTGCCGCCATCTTAATTCTATACGTCCATTCAAAATGAATGTAACCAAACCCAGGTTGGAGGGTAAAATAGTCGGGGCTCTTTCTCTCTAAATGTAAAATAGTAAAAAAAAAACACTCGTTTTGTCTGCCATACCACTCTTGCAAAGAGCCGTATGGCGGACAGCTCTTTTTAGAGTGAACGATGGGTATTTTCAACTTGAATCAGAGTGAAGTTTGCTCAAGTTTCACTCAAAAAGAGTGATGCCCAGTGAGTTTTCTCTAAAAAGAACAAACGTGTCACCACTCGGGTGAGAGAGTGAAATTTTCACTCTTTTACAGTTATTGAGTTGCTCAGAGTGGAATGGGAGGAATATTTTTATATTTCTATCTTTTGACTGTTTTATCATTGTAAAAATGGCTGCAATTCAGCCAGTCCGGCTGTGGGAGTCTTTTAAGGAGGTAAATAAACCATTAATAATAATATTATCGCAAGTACAATGTGGACGAGGCGAAGCCGAGTAAAATGGAATAGTCAAAATTTTACCGAGCGATGATATTCCTCCCATTCCACGAATTAACAAAGCCACTCAATATTTGCTTTATATAACTGACAAATAGATCCTTGTCATTTGATGTATTTTAAAAAACAAATTTAACATTATTTTTATTTTTGTGTTTCATTGACAACAATGCAAAAAATTAATACCGATAGGATCACAACCTTTTGCACAGGTGCTCCTTTGTTTTAGCAGCGGCGCTCTACTGCTCAACAACATTGGGAACAAGGACGATCCTAACTGTTGAATGGGAAATACTATTCCCCGTGGGCGAATAGGACTTTTGGATTGCCGATGCGGATGTGGGAAATAGTGAATGTCACGTGATGTAAGTTCCATCAAATGACAAGGATCTTTGTGTCAGTTATGTAAAAATAACTATTGTCATTGCACACTAACAAATCATAACAAAAATGGCGTGTGTAAAATCAAGATTGATAGATCCTTGTTGATTGGACAAGATTTAAAAATAATGGCAGAAATATCATCCGCTCCACCATCAGCAAACTTAATAAAACGAAACATATAATTCGAATATAAAAATGTTTTTGTGCCTCAAGAGCTTCCATAAACACAATTATTACAAATGTCATAATGGGACAAAACATATCCAGTTTTCATTTTAAATGAACGCGGAGTAAACGAAAATTACTTCTCAAGAGATGTTTCAAATGTAGCATCAACATTCCTCAAGAATCTTTGTTTAAGAAATTGTCCTCGCATTTAATGTACCAATAATGTTGTATTTACCCCTAAAGCTTCGTCGATGTCTCAATGAATTATTTTAAATATCAGAATCACCTGTTATTTATAGCATAAAATGCGTTTTAATACTGTTTTTGAATATCTGTGTAAAGATGTGGAGACTCTGTACAGAAGTTATAAATCCACAACCCATATCATTTCCCCCCGAAAAGGGTAGGTGATGAGGCATGTCAACAAACACTTGCCCTCAGTTTTGATAAGTAGAAAGTCCCATTGTATAATTTTGCAAAACACAATACTCTAACCAATGATGCGACATCCGTAGACACATTTAAAATAATTATGGGCCCATTGAAAGACAGATAAGTCGTATCAAGTACAAACTTTCTTGAAGAAATCCACGAAGACACTCAGGAAACCTAAACGATGCTGACTTTGTTCCCCACGGATCTCAGAGGTCGGTGATGATGCTAGAAAGATACTAAACGCGTGTTGTTTTTGTCGACTTTCTTAAGCCACCTTAATACTCTGACCTGACTCAAGACCGCCGGAGAAAAGTGACGGTCTAAATGGGATAAAATTACCGCGGTGGGTAAATTCATGTACGCCTACATGCAAATAGATTCTTGATTTAAAGGTATATGATACATCGTTGATTTTTTTAAGAGTAAAATCGTTCCCATTCTCTAGTTTTCAAACAAACAAAATGACCAACTGGAAGTTATCTCACAGAATTAGGTCAGGTTTTTGAGGAAACGCCGGGAACGGTTTATGTTCTGTCGAGGATTCTGTGTGGGCTTGTATGTTTTATTTGAAATTGGCAAATTTAAAAACAGACCATGAGAGGTGCTGGTGCCATCTTCTCGCCACGGCAGAATTTCAGACGGAATCACCTCTTAGGACATTTTATACTTAGTTTTCAGAATAAAAACCCCAGAAGATAATTTGTATTCATTTTGGTTTTCGAGCATCACCACCAACTATCAAACTTTAGGCTGGACAGTCACTGATGGTAACTGAATTAATATAAATATCAACCATCCTGATTTGATAATTTTGTTTTACTGATACCCTAGTCATGATCTCTTCATTAATTAATTTCATTTTCTGAGTGGACACGTGATATCTGAAGGTGACTACAGCATAGGGTCATTATCACAACAATGACCTGCTTTCACACGAAGACATTATACTCAACCTCACCGTTGTGAAATTTTACACGATTGGTTTGATACAGTTCTTCTATATTGATAAAGTGTGACTCTGCCCAGCATCAAGTTGTCTGTTGTCAACCGATTATTGTGTCCCGAACCTATTAGGCTCCAAATGGCCCTGAAATAGAGGGTGGGGTGTGGGGAGGTCACTACCTCATCCCCGGCGTGCCTCTATTCCTTGCTGCGTATTTTTTGTTTATTATGAATGCAATGCAATCTTGTTTTGTCCTCATTTACCCCCACACCACCAGCTCAAATCGAGCAATACTTCAATAGTGGTTGCTCATATTTTGTATAAAGGGAGCTGAGATGGTTTAAGGAATGAAATAAATGGCCCATAATAACATGGGGGTAATAATGTTGGAGTGCCATGAGCGTCACTGAGTGACGGATTTGAGCATTATTATAAGAAGCCACTATAATATACTGTCACGAAACACACTTGCTTTCGTGTTTTACTTGTACAAAACGAAACGGCTAAAATGACATTACTGTTCAGTCCCACGTTTTGGACTGGGTAATTGAACCAGTTCATATACGGTTCAGTCTGAGTAGAGTTTGGTATAATCGGGACCCCAAGGTTTCCTGACTGTGAGACCGAGGAAGTGGCTTAAGATCAACAGTGGGGCATCAAAGCGTGCCCCGGAATTCTTCTTATTCGTTCTTGAAAGAACTCTTGCCGAGTTGGGCGTACACTTTTTTGCACTGTGCTGGACGGGTAAAATATTACATTTTTTTTACCGGTTATTAGACCACTTTCGTTACATCAACACTTTTAAACTGTCAAGGGAATAAACGCCTGCCAGCATGTGGAAATATCTCATCGTCAGTAAGACTTGACTATGAGGTGTTCTGCACTGTGCGGCGTCATCGAGAGACTTTTTGGCGACGTAGAGGGCGAGAAAGGGTCCACCTTGATGGCGGGGGGCTGCAACTGGTCACTGTTGGGCGACAGAGGGCTTTTCTCCGAGGACAGGTCCTCTTTGTCTGATGACGAATCGCCGTTGGATTTGAGGTCCGGTTTGAGTTCATCGCAGTCATCCTTGTCTGATTTACTGTTGTTTGGTCTGCGTTTCGCCTCCTCCTTTTTCCATTTCATGCGTCGGTTCTGGAACCAGATCTTTATGTGCCTTTCCGTCAGATTCAACATGGCGGCCAGTTCAATCCTCCTCGGACGGGATATGTACTTGTTAAAATGGAACTCCTTCTCAAGTTCTAAAAGTTGACCTCTCGTGTATGCCGTTCTCGTCCGCTTGTTCTCGTCAAAGTCAACAAAAGAAGCACCTGTATAAATCAAAACGGAACGGCAACCAAAAAATGAATAAACTCTGAAGAAAAGAGAATTTTTTCTACAATTTATGACGAAGATAGTGTTGAGGAAACGGTACCAAGATGTTTGATTGATAAATTATGTAACGGCCAAAAGAATGTACAACCAATTTAATAATTTCAAAAAAATGTTAAATGACAACCTCCGAGTCAAAGATGAAACCATTCGATCTATGAGGAACCAGTGTTATTCTTTTTTTGTCGGTGTAGTCTTAACTGTAGTTAACTTCATACAGACATGACTTTGCAGAACAAGAAATACGATCTGCATCAATCTTCTAGTGGCTAATGCAAATAAGTGGGGAGGAAAACAATTATTGTATCTCAAGATCGCCGATGATCATCCATCACGATCCCCTTTGCTGAGTTCCAAGGCAGTGCCCGTTTAAATCCGGGAATTTGTTGGTTTCTTTCCCCTTTTCTACAGCGGTCGTTCAATCTTCTTTAAATTCAATTCAAGCCTGTGTACCGTGAAAGCGTGTGCATGGAGATGCCTGTTTAACAAGCCAAAAAAAAAAAAAAAAAAAAGCTGCGCACCGGCACGGCAAGGATTTGAATTCCCGATTCGCAACATTTACCGTACGAGTGAACACCGTCTGGTACCGAGGCGGCCAGCAATGGACCCTCCTACACCGTCTCCAACTCACACTGCACGGGGGAGCATATCGAGCGTGACACGCGCACCGTGCCCAAGATTTCCTGCCCATTACGATGCAATACTGCCGGAGTATAAATGTCAACCAGCTCGTGATAAATGACCTGCCTTTTCGCTGGTCCCAATCTCTTAAAGTATAATTAATGTCTTTATTTTACCGATGCAGCATGGCAAGTACAAAGATCTCGCGCATTTTCTTGACATTTCTCAGGCCTACGGAAAAAAACCCACATTTTTTTCATCGGTATTTAGATTGTTGACCATCTAAGACACACGGGAAACAAATTTGTAAGAGAAGACTGAATATAAACGACTTCAGAAGTTACAACAAAAATAGAGGGCAAAGTGAGCCTTGTTTTTTTAACGTTACTTAAATATATATTTGCACAATCATTTAACTATGAGGGATAAAGGATTTTTTTAAATTTCATTTTTTAGAATCTCTGAAAGATATTTCTTGGATACGGTCATACTTCAGACATTGGGTGTAGGCAAGGAAATAAAGGTGTTTCGTTCATAGTAAGCATGATTCTACGAGATTCTACGAGATTCTACGAATATCAATGTTCTCTTTCACTAACAAAACACTGTTTGCGAGCACAGGAACTACCCCTAGGGTTTCTCGCTGGAATGTAAGAAGGGCTTTGGAGTTCCCCCACCCCCCACCCCGAGATCCTCTTGTCTGCAAAGAAGGCATTCAAACAGTAAGCTGGTTATAGTTCATGCTGTCACGATGTAGTCAGCAGTTGAACCCTGCACCTTGAAGATCTTCGCTACCCCCACGCCAAGATCCCGAGCCTGAAAAAACGGGGACTAAAAGTTCCTAAATAAAATCATCATCAGACCAATCAGTTGACCAAATAGATACGCATCTCACTCCCCCGAAAGCACAGATACGTTAAATGCACTCCAGTTGAGTAAAAGAAAACCCAGAAAATCGTCTTCGTAATTGAATGGGAGCGCATGACTCCTCCAGTGCTACACGCATAGCTCTGTCTTGCGCACCGGAAGCATAGCAGATGGGGGAAGAGCTGGCTACACTGGTTGGTTTTAAGAGGGGGGAAACAGAGAGATTCTGAGATTGGATAATGAGAAGAGTAACGAGTATGATTAATTGAAAGCGGAGACAGCGAGACAACGCCGTCAGGCCACCAGCCAGCAACAGCAAGCTTCCCCCCTATGTGACGCGCCCCCTTGTCCCCTGCGTCATCATCGGGGGGCCGGTAGGGGACGATGATGGGTCGGCCAAACTCAGCACTCCGGAAATCATTGGAGTTTAACAACTCGCTTCTTGGTTTACGTGATGGAATTGATGGCGATCGGGTTTGTTACAATAGTTCACATTATTTTTGGATGAAGCTGAAGGCACACAGTGGTTTCCATTCAAATAAATAAAACGAAAATCGAGTTTTGCAGATCGGGATGGAAATGAGCGAGAAGGTGGTGTGGATCTTGGCCACGAACTGTAACTTTACCCGACGCATCAATGCAAAACCCCGTCATTTCGTTGCAGTGTTATTTTTACGGTCATTCGCTCCCACCCTTACGAAGACACAGTGACGTTCGTTGTTTCAGAATGACAAGACACATTTGACATTCAGATGGATTTACATGGAGGATAAATTTAGAATGGCAACAGGGCATCCGCGAGATTTAATTTGAGTGGTTCGGTTACTTTGAAGTTAATATCTGCATTCTTCTACGTCACTCATAACGGGAGCGGCCCGTTGCCTAGCAACCGATGCTTATAGAAATCATAGCCTCTTATGAGCTCACAAAGGGACGTACAAATAGTATATGTGACGTCAGAGACATTCCTCACTGGATCAATGGATTGATCTTAAAATGATCGAATCAAAAAAAAAACCCACGATAAGCTAAAGCTCATAAACTGTTAAGTCCATAACAGTAATAATCACCCAGGAAAATATTTCCCTCTGACATACTGTTAAAGGAGATAAAAAGTATTGATATACTGCCCTCTCCCAAATAATAAATAAATGCAATTAAAATTTGCTTATTCTGATTGCAGCAATCGAAATACGCATGTGTATGAACGTGCACAAAATCACGGACACGACCTCAACTGGTTTTTCGTTGTTTCAACTAAAACTTGACTATACTGATTATTAAGAATGTTTCTGAGATTGGTTATGTGGTTGTGATTGTTTTTGCTTTTAATTCTTCCCAAAATCGACGATGTATCTTCCCTTTAAGACTAAGAGGATCAACATTGAAGTGCGCATGTGCAGTCATGTTCCTTGGTGATCGTTGCTATATTAAAACCAACCGAAATATTAAGGGGACACATTGCCTGCAAAATCACTTCAAATGTTGCTGTTTGGAATAGCTCCTTATCCTTTTCAAGAGTTATTCATGTAATGAAACACATACAGTGTGTTGTAATTATTGAGTAGTGATTAAAAAACATACATTTGCCTTTGGGAATAAAACAAGCGGAACCACAGTCTACAAACAAACATACGGTCTGCCATTTTGTGGAGTCAAACATTTGGTTCTACAAAATGGTGGACCGTGTTCTGTCCATAGAGTTATATATAAGAACTAGAGGGCGCACAAACCATGGGAGACGGCCCAACAAGGAGCATTTTTGTCCATTGAGAAAATGGCGCGGACCATTCATTTACACTGGTTACCCATCCGTTCGCACAGCAGCCATTTTCTAAGTGGACATTCGTATGCAATTGGCCCATAGGGATTTTCGCCCACGGTGAGTCAGTGGAGTTCCGTGCGTGGGATCGCGAGTGCTCCCTCTAGTTCTCATATATAACTCTATGGTTCTGTCACGAAAAAGAGGGTTTTTATGCGAATTATTATATTGTACTTTTAAAATATCCCTCAACCATATTCATTTCATAACAAACGCTTTTTTATAGCCCCAAAAGCGCCCAATCCGAAGGCAACGTGTCCCTTTAATGATTGGCTACGGAAGGGAAAACACACCCCTGAACACGAGCCTTTTCGAAACGACGGTTTGGCTCAGGATCCGGCATTGTGAAGCATTTTGCCCCCCTTCAAGTTGACTGATGGATGGATCCTCACCAGGACCATTTAAAGCAGAAACCATCGTTTCGAAAAGATATCGAAGATATATCCTCAGACTGTATTTCTCAAAAATGTTCAAAGATTGCTTTTGTTCTATTCAGCAGATATCCAACTTCTTAGAAAAAGATGCAGTTTTCGTGTGTGACACTTTATCGACTTATATTGTTGCATGACATGTCGTGTTCCTACCCATAGGCCCCTTTAGTCTTTACGCACGCATAGCATCGAGTTCTGATAAAGGTTTTTTGTTGAACTTTTTAAACCCCCTCCTGTGATTTAACCATATCGGGTTCTATTCGAATAAACTGCCGGCAAACCATCCAAAAATCAATTACCGTAAATACACTTATAATACACCTATGAATATATTTTTCAAAATAAGGTGTCGATTTACGTTATTTTTTAAAACGACTCCAATAGTCGCCCCCTTTTCTGGGTCAGTGTATAACAAGTTGTCCTACTTAATACGTAGCACGCCTAACTGTTTGATCCATTACTACTAATTATTTCTAATGGGGGTAGTCCAACATAGTCATCTTCCCACTGACATTGCTCCATAATCATCTGAAATGGTAAAGTGCCAATTCCTCCACTGCTAAGCATGTCATTTCTACCCCGTGTACCACACCCCCCCCCCTCCATCCCCGTCAATCCACTCGGCAATTGGTGTACAATCAATGCATAGCTTCATAAGGGGTTTGACATTCCAATTTTCACGCGGCAATTTTGGAGGGACGCGGTGAGTGTGAGCCCCGGCCATTCGAGGTTCCTTGGTTACTCCGCACCGTAGTCATGTCCCCCCCCCCCCTCTTCGAGCATTACTCGTGAATCAAGAACAGGGGACAAACGAAATTATAATGTGTTATCGCGATATGTTTTGTTCTCGGCCTCTCAACATGTTTTTTTGTTGCCCCTCCGGTTTATCTCTGTACGACCTACATATCGGTAATGGGTAAGGTAGATTCGCTCTATTTTCTCTGGAGTGGTGGTGCTCTATTGTCTTGTGGACTACGAACGAGTGAAAGGAGCAGCAGAGACGCGGCGGAATTAGATTGCTTGCTGTGTACAATGCACTGGTCTTTTTTTTTTTAAGGGTATCGATCCCTTTGGCCAGGAAGAACTTATCTGATTTGATTCGAAATCAAGACCTACCAGACTTGGTAATGAATTCTGCTTCATCACTCTAAAACTAAAGTTAGTCAAAACAGCCTCATTTAGTCATTTTAAACCATTTTGGACTAATTTTAGTCAACATGTGGTCTTAAATGACTAATTAACGCTGTTTTGACTGAGTTAGTTTTTTTCGAGTGATAATGTATACGTAGAAACAAGAATGAAGTCTGTACTTCTTTTATGACTTCCGAAGCCGAGATCATACAGACTTTTACTAAAAGTAATGGAACCAAAAAATAGTTGAGAAGTTACCGAATTGGAAGAAATAGATTACCGTAGATTGGAGCAAAATCCCCCATGACACATCACTGTTGATCAAAACATCATCACATCAAACATTTCATAATTATAGTAAAAGGATCTTTCAGCTTGTTTTGAAAAAAAAATAACTAGATCTCCTAAATTTGCTTATATTTAAAAAGAGATTCGTTGCCATCGTAGTGCGAGTGTTACATTTGGAACAAATTGTTTTAACCAATTTATAAACAATGTGTGTAGAAGAAGAACAAAGTTATTGGTGACCATTTTGTTTGCAATGGTCCACGTTGTCATGTACAGTTTTACCATAAAGTTGTCAGTATCTTTACGACTGTGTGATGATAAGCTAATCGGAACTGATGAGGTGTCAATAAACAAACACGGGTACAATTATAAATAGGATGTGACAATATTTTGTGGCCAGGAAAATTGATACGATATTGAATCTAAATCCAGAACTACCAGACTTTGTAATGGAGTCTGCTTGGTAATCAGCGTTATACATGGAAACAAGAGTAAAAACTTATTTAATGGCGTCCGAAGCCGAGACCAAACATATCTGTAGTATATTCAAAGGAACAATGAAATATGTCCCCCACCCCCACCCCCCGAAAAAACACACCCGAGAAGTCACCGAATCGGAAGAAATAGATGTACCGTGAATTGGAGCAAAGGACCCCGTTGAATGCCATATGTTACCGGTATAGGTTTTGGTTGTTGAGGAAAATGTTTTTTTTTTATTTCACACAACATGTAAAAAGATGCACGGTATCTAGAATTTGGTGTTTGTAGTTTTCGGATGCAATATTAACTTGGAGAAACAATAATATTCGCCGAAGAAAAATGAGTATCAAACATACACGATAATCTCACTTGATTGGTCTGTTTTTGTTTCTTCAAAGGCCCCGATTGTGACAGCCCTCGTGCCAAGTGCGCAAAACTAGGTTAACTTTAGAGTTCATGCATAACCATTCTGTAGTATGAATAAACCCACTCACGTTTAAAGGTGAACGTTCCTGTTTCTACTGCGCTCTGCGCTACGGGTCTCAAGCGAATACCGCGGGTGATACGCAGCCCAAAGTATGCCTCTGTAATCGCGCTAAAATCTCATCAATTACACTGCTCCCAGCTTCACCGCGAGAACGTAACTACAGAGTTATTATCATGCAAGAAGATCAACTCCCTTAATTCCACCCATCTGAGGAATTCTGGGTATGTTTTTTTATCTTCTTTTAGAGCGGGCGGGAAAAAGGGGAAACAGGAAAAATCACGAGATATTTAAAAAAGAAGAAGAGAGAAATGAATATAACAAAAAGGGAATCCAGACCTGAGACGAGACATCTGCTGTCCGTATCGTGACGTTGCTGCATGTTAGCCAATCGCTGCCCTCCTGCCCACCCTGTGGTGACCAATAAGAAATCAGAATATTCACTAACCTTCAAGCAATGGGTTAACTTCAAACGCTATTGGCTAATACTAATTTTAAAAAAACCAAAAAAACAAAAACAAACAAATAACATACAAACTTGATAAAATGTTGGCTTAGACTACATGATGATTTGAAAACAAAATAATTTTTAGACATAATAACCAATAATCCCAACATGCCTGTACGTCTTAATAGTTTCTTTAAATTGTGTTTTATTTTTTGTTTAACTAAGGCTCTAATTTTGTATGCGGATTATGATATTGAATATATTTTGCTGTCATATCATTTTAATAACACGATTTCGAAGACGGTGAATCTTGTGTCCGCTGCATGCTAGCCAATCGCTGCGCTATACTGCTTCACCTCCCTTCGGTGGTCATGCCAACTTTGACAATTTTCCTAAAGACTTTTCTCCTTCTTTGTATAGATTTTTCACGAACAGATGTTACCCTACCGACAGATGCAAAGTAACAATCTCTGTCATGATATTATTTGCCCCCAAAATGGGCTTAAAATGGTGTTAAGCCAACCCATGCTCAAGCTTAAGTATATCGGTTTATCCACACACCAGTGCTACAAAACTCTTCCCTGGGAAATAAAGTGCAGCATCGTCTGTGGATTGGGTTAACAAGAAATTAATAACACCATTCCCCTAAAAAACACCATAGACGTCAAGACTACTTCATTACATAGACAATAAGTCTGGGAGAGGGACAGCTATACGAAGTCAACTTAATGGCGAAAATGCAGCTCTGATTAAAGAGGTAGCGCTGAGTAGGTGTTTTCAGAGGGTTGGCTAGATCATAGCTCCTTGAGCGTCTCAAACAACTGGAATTAGGGATATTGCCTAGACTAATCTTGCACTCCCATTAACTTGAAGACTCAATCTCTGGACTTTATTGGACGAAGTAATTATTGGTGATAAAGAGTAGGAGTTTTTTTCTCTCTCTTCTTTCTTTTTGACATCTTGTTGGTCAACGCCAACAAAAGAAAGTACTCGAGATGGACACGCGTCTGGTGCCAGTTTATAGCACTATATCACATCGAATTATACAACCAAGTCATTGAATATGCCACTTAAGATCTGAACAGTTAAACAGGCGGTTGGAGATTTGTTCGCATCCCCTAAACGTCACTTGCGCACAAGACGAACTCGTGCCCCAATTAAAAAAAAAGGAGAGAGAGAGAGGGGGAGAGAGAGAGAGAGAGAGAGAGAGAGAGAGAGAGAGAGAGAGAGAGAGAGAGAGAGAGAGAGAGAGAGAGAGAGAGAGAGAGAGAGAGAGAGAGAGAGAGAGAGAGAGAAGGGGAAATGTATAATTTGTCAAAAAGTCAAGAATTAAGACTTGAGATGACGGGAGGCTGTTATGGGTAGTTTTTTTTACACAAACCGACCAGTGCAGGAGTATCCGAAAAATGGATAAGGGCGATTTTTTAGTGGATTGAACATTACGTGCACCGTTACAGGTTTTCCCTCGCCAGGCCCAAGGCGCACATTGACCCGGGCCTGGCCTCTTAATCAACCGGTGTAAAAAAAACACAGTGGA